>CM029370.1:1929098-1989803 GCA_017165825.1 Hepsetus odoe
GTCTGAACGTCCCTCACAGACATGAGCTGGTGGTGGAGACGCTGTCTGGTGTCTGAACGTCCCTCACAGACATGAGCTGCTGGTGGAGACGCTGTCTGGTGTCTGAACGTCCCTCACAGACATGAGCTGGTGGTGGAGACGCTGTCTGGTGTGGTTTCAGTGAAGATGTGAGTAAATGACGCAGCCTGTGATGGAAGTTCTGAACATGAAGCTTTGGAGTCGGAGAGTCACGACTGTGCCCTTTAAAGTGGGACAACAAAGTTTGAGACCTGCTGTAAGCTGAATTGGAGGGGCTAAGCCACTGGAAGGTGGAGGGGAGGGGCTAAGCCACTGGAAGGTGGAGGGGCGGGGCTAAGCCACTGGAAGGTGGAGGGGCGGGGCTAAGCCACTGGAAGGTGGGATTGGTGAGGCTACACAGTGGGCGGGGTCACCCTGCTGTAGACTGAAGTGGCTGTGAGCTGCAGAGGGCGTTACTTCGCTCTGTGTAGTCTTGATTGAACTGTTACACTGTTACACACACACATACACACACACACACACACACTCATACACACACACATACACACTCATACACACACACACACACTCATACACACACACACACACACACACAAACACACTCATACACACACACTCATACACACACACTCATACACACACATATACACACACACACTCATACACACACACACACTCATACACACACACATACACACACTCACACTCATACACACACACACACACACTCATACACACACATACTCACTCATACACACACTCACACACACACTCATACACACACACACACTCATACACACACATTCACACACTCACTCATACACACACACACTCATACACACACACACACACACACACACACTCATACACACACATTCACACACTCACTCATACACACACTCATTCACACACTCACACTCCATGTCCCACAGTGAGCTGCTGGTTTATGTGTGGATCTTGTTAACGGAAATAAACTGTAATTACATGTTAATTAAACTCTGATCTTTGATCAGAACCGTGTAAAGTGCGCGTGGCCGCCTTTAAAGACTGCACGTGCGCGGACTGCTCTGCGGAGAGACCCGGAGCTGAAACAGAACCCCTAACACACACACACACACACTCCCCCTGCGCAGTCCGGAGGTGAGTTAAAAGTTTTGGACCCCCTGCGGGCCTCACCGGTTCTGAAGCGCAGGTCTTCGTCCGTCTCCGAACCGAACTCCTTCAGCAGAGACACGAACAGGATCCCGAACGCGTTCTGGATCCCGAACACCGAGCCGTTGCACCACATGGAGGCGAGCATGACCACCCAACCCCATCCGCCCTCGGGGTGCACGAACCCGTCCGGTACCGGCTCCGGACTCTTCTCCTCCGGACTCTTCTCCTCCGGACTCTTCTCTTCCGGACTCTTCTCCTCCGGACTCTCCTCCGGACTCTCCTCCTCCGGACTCTTCTCCTCCATGTTCACCTCCTCCTGCCCCTGGTTCTTCTGCTCCTCCTGCCCCGGGACAGCTCCTTTCTCCTGCCCGGCCGAGTTCGGGTCTGTGTCCATCTCTGAATCCTAAACGCGGAGCTCCAAGTTGATAAAGTTGTGGTTGTGAAGGAGCCGCCTGCCCAGACCCGCCCGCTGCTGAAACTGATCGCGCGCCAGCGCTGCAGTGCAGCTTATAAACGGATACGCGCGGGGCAGGGGGCGTGGCCTGCACACATATTCGCTCGGAGTCGCTACTTGCATATTCATGAGCGGAACGTTTTGCTGACGTTTGATTGGACAAAACGCTGCCGCTGCCAGGCGGTGCGACCTTAAGACCCACCGGCTTAAACTTAACAACGACAGGGGAGGTCAAGTTAGCCAGATAACTTTAGCCTGATTTTAGGACTGTCCAATTCGTTGGTGCTCAGTCACGTGACTAAAACAGGGGCCAAAGAAACGCATAAAGCTACAGTACCTCCCTCTGTTCATTAAAAAACCTTTCCGATCCCAGACGAACACGAACAGGTTCCAGAAGGAACTGGGAGTTTGGGTCCCTGTCCAGCACCACCGCGGTGTTTCAGTCCCTCAAAACAGAGACGTCCCTGCCAGAGCTCCACTTTGGGGACGTCTACATGTGTCCTGTGGAGAGTCCCTCCCCTCACTCTGTCCCCAGGATGAAGTTTACAGAAGGACGAGAGACTGTTAAAGTAAAGGGGTGATAATGAGCTTGTCTATGGACCTGTGGATCAAGAGGTCCCAGGTTCAATCCCACCTCCAGCACTACCACCACTGGGTCCCTGAGACCCTGAACCCTGAGTGTCCTGTAATCAGGACATGGACGTCTCTCTGGAGAAGAGCGTCTGATAAATGTAAATGAAGATCTTTAACTGGAGAACTTATTAATGATCCCTCGTTACATCACTGTTCACACAACTGTGTCCCAAAGTGCAGTGTCCTAGTGTTTTAGGACCCCACGATTGGAAGGTTGTGGGTTTGATTCCCAAGTCAGTAGGTGGCCTTGAGTTTCCCTTGATCAAGGTACTGTCCCCATCGCTGCTGCCTGGGTACCGGATATGTCTGCGCCCCGCTCTGCTGGAAGGTGTGTGTGTGTGTGTGTGTGTGTTAAATACATAAGATGTGTTTGGTTGTAGTTCAGTGTTTACAGTGATTACTAGTCACTTTCACTTTCACACTGCACTAAATAGTGTGTAGAAAAAGTGCACAATCACTGGACACACACTCAGTGTAGTGTGTAACGTGTAGAAGTGTGCGGTTTGGGACGTAGCCTGTTTGTTCCAAATCCACCAAAACAAACTGTAAAAGTAAAAACACGGTCCATCTTTGATGACGTCAGTCAGTCAGTCGGTCAGTCAGTCAGTCGGTCAGTCGGTCAGTCAGTCAGTCGGTCAGTCAGCAATTTTCTGCCGCTTGTCCCAAGCGGGGTCGCGGGGAGTGCTGGAGTCCATCCCAGCTCACACAGGGCGAAGGACGGGGGACACAGGAGGACACCGCCGCCCCTTCTTTGATGACGTTTCTTCATTTCCTCTCCAGAGACAGAGACACCACCGTCTCCTCCTCTGGACTTTGTCTCTCTGCTGGGATTCTGTAGACGTTCATCATCAGTTTGTGAAGTGAAAGTGACTATTCTCCTCATTGTGAAACGCAGCACAACACAACGAAATTCAGCCTCTGTGTTTCACCCACACACACGTGCAGCAGCCTGCGGAGCAGTGACGGGGACAGTACCTTGCTCAGATTACCTCAGGTCTCAGGAATTGAACCCACAACCTTCTGATCCAGGGCAACTCCCTCACCACTAGACCACCGGTTGTCTCCAGCTGGTGAAGATCAGTGGAGGGCAGAGGGAGGAAGATCTGTTCTGCCCTGCAGGTGGGCGGGGCTTTAAAGGACATGATCTAATTTACATTTACGCATTTAACAGACGCTCTAATCCTGGAGAGACTCAGGGTTCAGGGGTCTTGCTCAGGAACCCAATGGTGGTAGGATTCGAACCTACGACCTCTTGGGCCAAAGGCAAGTGTCCTACCACTAGACCACCTCCACCCGAGATCACATGGCAACTGAACAGAAACATCTCACAGCTTTGTCCAGTCGACTTCCGGCTAAACCGAGAAATCCTGCTCTGTTGAACAGCCCTGTTCAGCTTTTATTCACATGATCTGTTCCACCTTAAATGCTGCTCCATTTAAGGTGGAGCAGGTTCAGTGAGAACTGAGCTGTGAAGTGTGTTTGGAGTAAATTCTTCTATTTCTGGGGCTTTTTAAAGTGAAAGTGAAACACACACATCCTCGCAATAAAGAAACAACTTTTACAGCAAGTCCAGGAGCTGCACCTAAATCACACACACACACACGCGCGCGCGCGCGCGATCAAAGCCCACTATCATAGCAGTGAAACAGCGCCATCTAGTGAGCGAATGCGAGAAACGCAGATCCTGATAGGCCTCAGCTCAGCTCAGGGTGTGAACGTTCTATGATGGACTGACGGATGGATGGACTGAGATTAACTAAAAGATGGACTGATATCTGTCAGATGGACACAACGGATGAGACAGTTTGAGAAGGAGCTTTTTTATTCCATTCTTTCTCAGAACATGACCTTCAAGAGCAGACACTCCTTTATCCACTTCAGAAAGAAAAGTCAGACGTTGAGATGTTCAGGACACACCGGAGTCTAAAGACGTCCCCGCAGCGCCGGTCTGAAAGATGAAGCTGACCTGGAACATCACACTTCACTTTAACTCTGGAGGATCAGGAGCCGGTTCCACTAAAGATGAAGCTCAGCTTCAGCCGGAATATCACCGAGGACTTCACTCCACAGACCTGCTGAGATTAGTGACTGACAGAACTGGGAAACATCTAAACAGGAGTGTTTCTGACTTGAGCACTAAATAAAGTTTTAATGATTCTCTTCGAATTCAATTTTAATGGTATTATAATTATTATTATTAAATCCCCAAAAGAACCGGCGCCGAGTTCAGCAGAGAACCACAAACAAACCACAAACAAACCACAACTCGAGGAGAAAGTCGCGGTTTTGCTGGATTCGCGCCCGGCCGGACCGATCTGGGGGAAGACGGGTCCGAGCGAGTGTCTGTCGGTGAAACTGTGGCGATGTTCTAAACTAAACCCGGCTGGACCGTAGAAGGCGTCCGGCGTCCGGCTCGAGGCCGCTGTGGTTGAACGTCCATCGGACTGAAGGGGCTACGCTTGCGTTCGGGGTTTTTTGGGCGACGGGGTTTCCTGCTTTCTCTCGGCCGCTTCCCCGGCCCTCTTCCTCAGTCCCTTCATCTTCCTCGTCTGCAGTTTGTCCAGGTCCTGTTTCTGCATGTGCAGGCGCCCGTACCTGGTGCCAAAGGCATCATGGGAAATGTTCTTCTTCTTCTTGGGCTGCGAGGGAAGCAAAACAGGACGCTTTATAAATTGAACAGCAATTAAAACAATCAAGAATAAATAATCATTCATTAACAAGCATGAATAAATAAGCATGTGTAACGTCAGCTGAGGGCTGTTTAGGAACGCAGCGCTCATCTGTAAACACGAGTGGTTCATGAGCGCTGCTGGACGGTCAGTCCAGAAAAGTAACAATCACTTCATTTCTAGTTCTAAAAGTGGAGCTCGTTTCTAAAGGTTAGATTGTTCCTAACGTTGAGGGTCGCTTCTAGTCATTTCTAAAAGTGTGACTCGTTTCTACAGAAGAGTGCTCGTTTCTAAAAGCGAGGGTTCTTTCTAAAGTTGGTTCCGAGCAGTAAGGTACTAAAGTCGTTTCTTAAGGTCTGGGTCGTTTGCGTTGATCTAGAACAGCAAACAGTGTCACAGGCAGCACAACGAGATGGACTGATGGATGAAAGTGTGAAGTCCTGTCGTTCACCTTCAGGGCTCTGGGCTGCCGGTGGGCCGTCTTGTACAGGTCGTCCGAGGCCAGGTGAGTTCTCCTCAGAACAAAATCAAACGATGGACCGATTTCGTCCAGCTCGATGCGAGGAGTCCGACAGCCGGACTTCTTCAGCAGAACTCTGAGAAAAAACCAGGAAGATCCTTTGAAACATCTTTAATAAAACCAGAGCAACTGATCGGGTACCTGTAGCTCCACCCACTTTTACTTCATTCCCTCACCAGTAGCTCCTCCCCTTTGTTAGGATCCCTCACCTGTAGCTCCTCCCCTACGTTAGGATCCCTCACCTGTAGCTCCTCCCCTACGTTATGATCCCTCACCTGTAGCTCCTCCCCTACATTAGGATCCCTCACCACTAGCTCCTCCCCTACGTTAGGATCCCTCACCTGTAGCTCCTCAGGTAGATCTTCCCGTCTGCAGCGGTGAAATGAAGAATGTGTTCAAGTCCGGCCAAACGCACCGCCGACACAGTGGGGCCTCTGAAAAAATCTGAGCAAGGAAAAAGGGGCTGGTTAAAGTGGGTGTGGTCTAAAATTACCAATTAATTCATATAAAACTTTAGACCACACCCACTTCTTCAAAACTTTACGTGCCAGAAAACAGGAAACAAATCCATAAAGTTCAGAGTTTCACACCTGTCAGGACGGGGGCATGTCTCACCTGTCAGGACGGGGGCATGTCTCACCTGTCAGGACGGGGGCATGTCTCACCTGTCAGGACGTTGCGGAGACGAACGTATTCGTTGTCCGTGTCGAAAAGCTCGCCTGCGAACACCAGCATGGGCTTGGAGCCCTCGGCACATTTATCGTTCTGCACAGGAAGAGAAAGAAACAGCCTGGTTTCAAACGTCCCGCTGTCTCCATACAGAACATTTCTCAAGGATGGACAAGATTAGGGACGAGCATTTTAGAAGGACGGGTCAGGCTGGACAGTTTGGAGCTGCTGGTAAAGAGGAGAAGAGGAAGGACAAAGAGGAGCTTTATGGACGGGGAGAGAGGGGACATGCAGGGGGACGATGTTGAAGAGGAAGATGTGGAGATGCTGAGATGATGTCTAACGGGAGCAGATATAAATAATAATAAAAATAAATAAAGAAAGAATTAAACTTTGACTGGGACGGTCTGACTGAAGCGGGTCAGAGCCGAGATGAAGTTCAGTCCCTCTAAACTCCCAACGTCTCCAGAACGTCCAAAAACGAAACCGTCGTCTCACCTTGATGTCCTTCAGAGACGTGAACTTCTCAACACCCAGCTCGAACATGTCCAACACATGAAAATCAAACATACGACCTGTAGCGTGCGCGCGCACACACACACACACACACACACACACACACACAGGTTACCTCTATTGTAAATGTATGTTAAAAACATGAACTGAATATGAACGCATATTGATACAAAGGAGGCGTGATGAAGAGCTGGGACACTTTAATGGAGAACAGCGACGGGAGAGCGAAACTGACCGAACACCAGGTTGTTTGGCCTTTTCTTGTTGTGGGAGCCGAACAAAAAGAGGGAGCAGTCGCTTTTCTTGGAGAAGAACTCCTGAAGAAAGAAAGGTGTGTTAAAAGGAGGCGGAAAGGCGGATGAAGCTCTGGGCTCCGGGTCAGGACTGACTCACCAGAGAGCTGGAGTCTTCAAACGGCCTCAGGATGTTCTTCCTGCAGAGAGAATTCAAGAACAGTGTGAATAACAGCAGCCTTGAAGATGAAGATGAAGATGATGGTGATGGTGGGACTGATCATGAAGAAGAGGGACTGACTTTTTGTAGAGCACAGCGTTTGGCTTCTTCAGGGCGAACTGGAAGTGAAAGAGGAGCAGAATTACACCCAGTGACTCCAGTTCAGCCAGAACATCACAAACAGACTCAATGTAACGAAACGACACACTTTATTAACGAGTTCATTCAATTAACGAGGAGAAGAAACAACGGCAGTTACTTCAAGTCAGGAACCATTTCACCTGCAAGTTTACAGTCATTAAACACGATGAACCTGACCACCCCACTCCTGACCACCCCACACCCCACTCCTGACCACCCCACTCCTGACCACCCCACACCCCATTACTGACCACCCCACACCCCATTACTGACCACCCCACTCCCGACCACCCCACACCCTCCTGACCACCCCACACCCCATTAATGACCACTCCCACACCCCACATTGACCACCCTACCCTGACCACCCCACACCCCACCCTGACCACCCCACACCCCATTACTGACCACCCCACACCTACCCCGACTACACCCCACACCCCATTACTGACCACTCCCACACCCCATTACTGACCACCGACATTGACCACCCCACACCCCATTACTGACCACCCCATTACTGACCACCCCACTCCCGACCACTCCCACACCCCATTACTGACCACCCTCCCACACCCATTACTGACCACCCCACTCACCACCCCACACCCCATTACTGACCACCCCACACCCCATTACTGACCACCCCACTCCACCACCCCACACCCCATTACTGACCACCCCACACCCCATTACTGACCACCCCACTCGACCACCCCACACCCCATTAATGACCAAATTTACCACCCCATTACTGACCACCCCACTCACCACCCCACACCCCAGGACATTGACCACCCCACTCCTGAGGGACCACCCCACACTTCATTACTGACCACCTCTAATTTCTTCATTACTGACCACCCCACTCCTGACCAATTTACACCCCATTACTGACCACCCCAATTCTGACCACCCCACACCCCACATTGACCACCCCACACCCCACTCCTGACCACCCCACACCCCATTACTGACTAATTTAATTTCTTCATTACTGACCACCCACTCCTGACCACCCCACACTTCATTACTGACCACCCCACACCCCACTCCTGACCACCCCACACCCCATTACTGACCACCCCACTCCTGACCACCCCACACTTCATTACTGACCACCACACTTCATTACTGACCACCCCACTCCTGACCACCCCACACCCCATTACTGGACCAATTCTACACCCTATTACTGACCACCCTACACCCCATTACTGGACCACCCCACACCCCATTACTGACCACCCCACTCCTGACCACCCCACACTTCACTACTGACCACCCCACACCCCATTACTGACCACCCCACACCCCATTACTGACCACCCCACTCCTGGACCACCCCACACCATTACTGACCACCCCACCTCATTACTGCCCACCCCACTCCTGACCACCCCACACTTATTACTGACCACCCCACACCCATTACTGACCACCCACTGTTGACCAGTTCTACACTTCATTACTGACCACCCCACTTACACCACACCACCCCATTACTGACCACCCCACACTTCATTACTGGACCACCCCACACCCCACATTGACCACCCCACTCCTGACCACTCCCACACCCCATTACTGACCACCCCACACCCCATTACTGACCACTCCCACCCCGACCACCCCACACCCATTACTGACCACCCATTACTGATCACCCATTACTGATCACCCCACTGGACTACCCCACACCCTATTACTGACTAATTCCACACTTATTACTGACCACCCCACTCCTGGACCACCCCACACCCCATTAATCATTGACCACCCCACACCCCATTACTGACTACAATTCCCACTCCCGACTCACCCCACACCCCATTACTGACCACCCCACTTCGACCACCCCCACACCCCATTACTGACCACCCCACACCCCATTACTGACCACCCACTCCCGACTCACTCCCACACCCCATTACTGACCACCCCACACCCCATTACTGACCACCCTAATTCTGACTACAATTTACACCCTATTACTGACTAATTCCACACCCTTTCTATTACTGACCAATTCTACCCCACCAATTTACACCCCATTACTGACCACCCCACACCCCATTACTGACCACCCCACTCCCGACACCACCCCACACCCCATTACTGACCACCCCACTCCTTAGACCACCCTACACTTCACATTGACCACTCCCACTTTCATTACTGACTACCCACACCATTACTGACCACCCCACTCCTGACCACCCCACACCCATTACTGACCACCCCACACCCCATTACTGACCACTCCACTCTGACCACCCCACACCCCATTACTGACCACCCCACACCCATTACTGACCACCCCACACTTCATTACTGACCACCCCACACCCTGCATTACTGACCACCCCACACCCCAGCTACTGACCAATTCCACCCTGACCACCCCACACTTCATTACTGACCACCCACACCCCATTACTGACCACCCCACTCCTGACCACCCCACACTTCATTACTGACCACCCCACTCCTGACCACCCCACACCCCATTACTGACCACCCCACACTTCCATTACTGACCACCCCACACCCCATTACTGACCACCCCACTCCTGACCACTCCACATTTCACTCGTTACAGATTAAAGGTGGTGATGGTCACACAGAGGTCCTGAGGTTTTACTTCCTGTCACGGACTCACAATGTCCTTCAGGGCCTGAGAGACGGTCTCGCTGGTGTTTCCTCCCTTCATTATCATCGCATTCTTCCAGTTCTCCACCAGCTTCGGCTCTCTGCTCTGCAGGAAGCGCTTGGAGCGCTTGGTCTTGGGTTTCCTGAAGAGAAAAGAGGACGAGAAACCAGAAACACGCAGAGAAACGAAGAATATCAGCAAACATGTTTTTACAGGAAATCACAGGTGGGATGTGTTCGGGGTCCTGTTCTGGAAAACACCCACTTTTTTAGGATTAAGAAAAGAAAAAAGAAAAAAAACAAAAAAAAAATGTTTGTTTTACTGTCGATACAATGTCCATCTGGACCGATCTTTCATGTTCCTTATTTATTGGTTTTATTTTCCTCTATTTTGAGTCAAACTGGGTTTTTTCTGAAGTCGATCGGTTGAGGAGACTAACAGCAGCCAAAGAGCTTATTACTGAAGAATTTATCATTTAAAATGATCAAGTTTATGTGCATTTTAAAGCAATAATAATCGGTATTAATCGAAACACTCAATTCTGGGGATCAATAGCCGCCTCTAGTGCGCATGCGTGGGCGATGCCCGTTGGGTAATGTAGTGCAAAAAGGATGCGCCTTCAAACAAGACAGAATCATGAATTCTGTGGAGATGATAAAGCGGAGGGGGATTACACTGCGATACGGACACTACATTAAACCAGAAACGGCGTTAAAATCTCATTTTAAGCGGGAAAAATCTCTTTAAATGACACGGTTACTGAAGTTAATTGTTGAATTAAGCACTAGATGATCTCCAGCTCGCTGAATTAAAGCAGATTCCACACTCCGATCACAGACAGAAATAAAAAGGAAAGATTTTGGGCAGAAACGGGGCTCAGTTTAAAGCACGTGTTTGTCGGAGCTGCGGTTGAAACGAGCCGCTTTTTATCTTTTTATTAAAAATGCATATTTTCCTCTTTCACTTCGCAGCAAAGTCAATCCTGAAATTAAAACAACAAGAAAACACAAACAAAACACCAATAAAACATAGAAAAGTGGCCAAATTCAGACTCACACCACACCGCCGAGCTGCGCCATGTTTCCTAGACTCCTCCCTGTGATCGACTTTCAAAATAAAAGTCCCACCCGCGAAACGAGAACTTTTAAAACGGGGAAAAAGGTTTGATTAATTTGTCAGCTGTATTATAAAAATATTAATGTTCATACAATATCAGTTTTCTTCTCAAGCTCAGAATTACGGTACAATACAGAGTGCATAAAATAGCAATAACGAAAGAATCCTTTAAATGGGCAAAGTAACATCTTGCTCTATTCGTTGAAATACTTCTTCTCCAGATCAACCTCAATATTCCAGTGTTTATTTGTGTGTGTACATATTATATAGTGAGAATGCAAGTTTGAGCAGTTTCTCTCACACAAAAGTCCCAGCTTTAGAATTTCTCATGTTTAATATCCACATTGACCTCCAATTAGAAATGGCAAATGTTTTATTTAAAAAAACAAAAACCACTTCTAGAACATTATGAGCATCTCATTTCCTCAGGATTCAACTTTAATGTTGCATAAAGATTGATATGGAGAGGAGCTCCGTTATTGCCCAGTATAGTTCATCCCTCAAAAAGAAAACACAGCATATAACTTCAGGACAAACACCAGTGTGGAGTGTTTAAATCAGTGTGTGTGTGTGTGTGTGTGTGTGAGTTCCCAAAAACCTCATGGCTGGAATGAGCAACACACAGTGCAGGGACATGAACGCTGTTTATCATCAAACCAAAAACACAAGCAGCGCTGTGTAAACACCTACACCGGATTCTTCACGCCTCATGTTAGACGCTTTGTATCAAACTGCTCAGGTACAGAGACTGGACTGAACATGAGAGACAACAACACTGTCCTTCAGGAAGATCTGGAGAACTGCTCCTCAGTAAAGATAAGGACAGTCTGGAAGAGAAGGATCAAGAAATGAGGGTTTGATCAGAACATCTGTTCCAGAATTCAGGTCCTTGATTTGCGTCCAGGCTGATGAAGGTACAGTGAGGGTTAAAGACTCAGCAGGAGGATCGTTTGAATTAAAATTATTTATTAAAAGTGCAGGTTCAAGAAATAAAGTACAAACAGGCCAGGACACAGAGCCGACTCCTTCATAAAGTCCAACAGAACCACCGCCACCCTGTCCGAATACGGGCGGTACTGACCCAGTACTGACCTCCTGCCATCACTGCAATCCCCAATGTGTACACACACACACACACACACACACACACACACAGTGTATGACTCACAGCAAAACCCTGGCAGGAGTTCAGTCGGGCTCACAGATGCCCAAGAGCAGCACCGTCACTTACCAGCTTTCACTCCAGAGACAGAACCCGAGAGACGGATTCATTAGGAATAAAGACCGCAGTGCTGATCACATCAAAGCAAAAGTGAATTTCACACCGAAAACAAAAGAAAAACCCCCAAACATTAAAGGAGTAAAGCGCTCGAGACGATGCGGGAGGAATGAAACGGGGCTCTACAGAAAATTCACACCGAAAACGAGTCGGCACCCGCTCTCACCTGGACAGGTACAGACACTGTACCTTCTCACCTGGACAGGTAAGAGAAGAGAAGGGAAGGGGTGGCAGGAGGAAAAAACACCACATGGACACTGACAAGTTAACAGATTTTGGATTTACACATAAATACATATTAAACCTTCCAAAATTAAAAAAATAGATTTATTTGAAGAGGCCCAGGGCAGTTTGCCTCTTCCACAAAATAAACAGCAGTTCTGGTAAAAACGCGTCCGCTTGGAGTTTTGGCACAAGTGCTCGTCCGATCAGAAGCACTTCCTGTGGACGATGGCGGGTCCGAACTCTTCGTACTCGTCACGGCCGATCCAGGCGGAGGCGAAAGCCGGCAGGCCGGAGAGAACGGCGCCTCCTTTCCACACGGAGAAGTCGCGGTCGGGGGGGCTGACCACCCTTACGCTGTGGCACACAGTGGGTGGAGCCAAGCAGCTAAGCTCCGCCTTCAGACGCTCCGGCAGACCGGACAGCAGAGTGTTCCCACCTGTGAAACAAACTCATTATTCAGGACATTTAAAGCACTCTGTCCCCGCGTCCCTGGACGACATCACCGACTGTCCCCCAAACTCCCCTTCATTAAAGTCTGTTAATCCGGTCAGTTCCTCTCCTTCGTCCTCCTCCACTCGGCCCGTCCTGCCCGGTGTCGGATGCTGCGGTTCGTTCGGTGTCCGTTTGGATCAAAGCGGTTTATTTTCTGTTCTGGATTTTTGTGACCTCGGGGTTAAAAAGCGCTACAGAAATAAATGTTGTGTATATTTTATTATATTAATATTATTGTTCATTAACTTAGTCATTGTCATTATGGTTAATTTATAATTATTATATTTGGGTTTGTCTCTTTTTATACCTTTAAACACACTTTGTTCAAGCAGGGACTCTAAACGCTCATTAAAGTTTATTTCCTTTCGATCCCTGCAGTCTTTCAACGGACTGAACGCAAAACTAAGAAAACAAACAATTAAGAGATTTTCAAAAACAAAACAAAAGAAATGGATTCGGAAGAAAAATTGCAAACCTTAAATAAAACCAGGCTCTTCTCGAACATGTAGGAGATGCAAGGTTTTATGAGAACCTATTTCTACATCATTCCACCAGAGGGCGCCGTTTCCCCTCCGTTGATCAGGAGGAAGTCTGGAGGTCTTCGCTTCAAGCCTGAAAAAATCTTCTGCAGTTTCTCTCTGTGTGTGTGTGTGTGTGTGTGTGTGTGTGTGTGTGTGTGTGTGTGTGTGTGTACCTGACAGAACTATGTTCTCCAGGAAGCTCCTCCGCAGGTCTATGTCAGACTGAAGAACCGATCTGAAAATGCTCTCATGCATCCCATAATGATCACAACCAATCAGCTCCGGCTTGAACAGGATCTCAGGAGCCCTGCAGGAGAACCGAACGTCTAGAACGGCACTCAACACTCGGGGCGGAACATTCTCTACAGTGAGAAAAGGACGCAGTGAACAAAAGATGCATTACCTGAACCTCTCCGTTGTCAGGGCAACCACCTGTCCATCAGGTAGCGTGTAGTTAGCCGGAGCGCTGGCTCCACCCCCTCCTTTTAGCTCCGCCTCATAATCCAGAGCCACGCAGCAACATCGCTCTTTGATCTCACGCACAATCTCCAACTCTGCCGACGTGCTCATACACACACCCTGCTCCAGCAGCAGCTAACACACACACACACACACACACACGTTTATCTTCTGGCTCCACCCACTGATGAGCTGTGTGTTGAGACTGATCTTTATGGGAAGATGGATGTTGTGTTGTGACTGTGTGTGTGTGTGTGTGTGTGTGTACCTTTTTGAGGTGTAGGGTGACGTCTGCTCCGGCCAGAGTGAAGCGCTGGACAGCGTGAGGCAGTGAGTATCCATCAAACACCGGGACACTGTGACTCACACCGTCCCCAGAGTCAAACACCACACCTACACACACACACACACAGTAAAATTACATTTAATAAAATAATCATAAATATCTTCTGCTACTAAGAGGAAGATTCAGAGCAGACACGCGGACAGTAACCGATGAAAGATCTGCTCCAACCCTAACCCTGCTTGGTGGTCAGGAGGTCAACGATGTGGAACTGAGCCCTTCCATCAACCCAGAATCAGAATCGCAACCCCAGGACTGGCCCATCGGACCAACCAGGTCCAGCGCAACCCGCCCCACTGGGAACACGGCCCGAGCAGGCCAAGCCCGTAAAGTCCAGAGAGACCTGGCCCATTGGGCCCCAGCCCAATAAAACCCAGCAGAACCAGTTCCAGCCCCCGGGCTGCAGCCTGACCAGATCCCTGCGTCGTGGTCCGGGTTCTAGGGCTGATCACTGTGCTCTAGGTGTGATCAGACCGGGTCGGTGGTGCTGACCTGTGGTCCGTCCGGCTGCGTACAGTGCTAGAACCGGCTGCAGGGCGATGAAGGTCAGCGGAACGTCAAAGAACTCAAACATCAGCTGCACCATTCGCTGCCGGTTCTCCTGTGGGTTCATCACCCCTTCTGTCAGCAGAACCGGGTGATCTTCAACCTCCACACGCAGCTGCTGGAACACATGCTGCCAGATCTACACACACACACACACGTGTAAATTTCAGTGTTACTGAATATCACACCAAGTCTGTGGCACAGACTGTGTGTGTGTGTGTGTGTGTGTGTGTGTGTGTGTGTATACCCACCATCTCCATGTGGTCCCAGTTACTGACTATTCCATTCTTCATGGGGTACTGAAGTGTTAACACACCCCGCATGTGTTGGGCATCATGACCCACATACACATCCCGCTCTACACCACCACCCATCACCTCCTACACACACACACACACACACACACACACACACACACACACTCTGAGGTTTTATTCTTCATCGATCACAGATTTTCTGCTCACTGGTCCAAGTATGTAAAGTTTTCAATTTACACTCTAATTTGTGCCGCTTACACATCTCCACCAATCAGTATTTTAGCCCCACCCATTTTACTTGAAGTCAATTAGAGAGCAATGCTGAAACACTGAGCACAACCCAGCCAGTCAGGGCAGAGCTCATTAACATATCGTTAATACCTCGTATTTGGGGAGGCCGACGGCGGTGGGGAAGATCACAGAGGGAAGATCCTGATCAGCAAAGCCAGCCTTCACCAGTCCTGACCCAGTGTCCATCACCACAGGGGTCCGAAAATCACTCATCTACACACACACACACACACACACACACACACTATTTCAAATGTTCTTAAAAGCTCAGCAAATCTCTAATACAGTGTGGTCTCTGACACTGTTCTGTTATCTAGAACCACAGACTAAAGTACACTCACAGCAGCAGCATCGTACAGTGACAGTTTATTTTCCAGCAGACAAACCGCATGTCTAACTTTAATCCGAATTTCTATAATTAACCCACAAGGATGGGGGAGAGGGAGGACCACCCTCCACACCCAGAGAGAGAGAGAGAGAGAGGACAGTTCTACTGAGTGATGGGGGAGAGGGAGGACCACCCTCCACGCCCAGAGAGAGAGAGGACAGTTCTACTGAGTGATGGGGGAGAGGGAGGACCACCCTCCACACCCAGAGAGAGAGGACAGTTCTACTGAGTGATGGGGGAGAGGGAGGACCACCCTACACACCCAGAGAGAGAGGACAGTTCTACTGAGTGATGGGGGAGAGGGAGGACAGTTCTTCTGAGTGATGGGGGAGAGGGAGGACCATCAATTACACACCCAGAGAGAGAGAGGGGACAGTTCTACTGAGTGATGGGGGAGAGGGAGGACCACCCTACACACCCAGAGAGAGAGAGAGGACAGTTCTACTGCATGATGGGGGAGAGGGAGGACAGTTCTACTGAGTGATGGGGGAGAGGGAGGACCATCCTACACACCCAGAGAGAGAGGACAGTTCTACTGAGTGATGGGGAGAGGGAGGACCACCCTACACACCCAGAGAGAGAGAGGACAGTTCTACTGAGTGATGGGGAGAGGGAGGACCACCCCTTCCCTACCTCCTCCTTTCTGGAGTTTTGTCCGAGAGACGCAGTTGTTGGATCTTCAGCTTTTCCTCCAGAATCCTCTCCTCCAGAGAATGCAGGTTCTTCAGCTCCTGAAGAACTCCACTTCTGTCTGGCTGCAAGAGTTGGTCAGTGGGAGAAAAAGTCTCCAAGTTTTGTCCAGAAGACAAGTTGTCATCATGTAAGCACAGGGGACCAGTTGGGACCTCCTCCAGGCTGATGTCATCATCTTCTGCCAGATCTCTGGACGACATCTGAAAGAAAAAAGTTCCAAGCAGATAAGAGCCAGAACAATATTATTTTACCATAATAAAATTATTTTCTATTCTCAAGTGTGTTTATTATAATAATGCAATAAAGTTTATTCAAAATAGATAAAGTAGCCAGGTTAGAACGCAGAACAGGAAGAACTCAGGAGTCCAATCTTGGTGTCTAAATCTAAAAGCCTTTCAATTGTGGAGGCTCCTCGTTCTGCTGCCTGGGATCTGAAACGCTCGCCAATGAAACCACTCCCTTAATACCGAAATCCTCACCTGGGAGCACGGGTCATGTTGGTTCCATGAAGGCCACTGTCGGTCTGGATGGTCAGCTTTCAGCAGAACATCCAGAGCCTCTTCCTGAGCAAGAACACTTTCTTCTTCCTGTTTAAAAATAAAGAGCCTTGATCAGTGAAAGTGACGATCACCACACACAGTACAGCAGGGGGCAGACAGATCCAGCACCTGGGGAGCAGTGATGGGGACAGTTCCTTGCTCAAGTGAACCTCAGGGTAGTTTTGGAGATGGAACAAAAAAAAAAATAGAACTGTAGCAGTTTTGGTCGTATTTAAGAACCAAGCTAAAGCTGACCGGCGGTTCTACCTCAGCTAGTACCAAGCTGAACTTCAAAGATGATTTTTCTCTTTTAGATAGAGACCGAGTCCGGGGCAGAAATGGGGTAGAACTTTAAATTAAACTGGGGGTCTGCGAGATGTGGGGGGTACCTGCAGTATTCCCGCCGTTCGGCCCAAAATTTCCTCCACAGCTCGGAGTTCCTGCTGCTCCTCCAGCTCCCAGTTACCCAGAGACACATCTGACAACCTACACACACACACACACACACACACCTCTATTACTGTGTACTGTATATATGGTCGCCTTCCCTAATTCTTGTAAATATGTATATTATATAAGTATATATAGATTATTATTTATAGCTCCTGTACTTGCTCCTCATTCTTTATATTTTTATATATTTTTTTTCTGTACATCTACCTTTCTATATTCTCTCTGTCACCTTTATAAGAGCCCTGTAACACCCACATTTCCCATTCGTGGGAGAATAAAGGATTACTCTACGCTACACGTAGAAAACTAAGCATCCCCCTGTGAACTAGCACGGCGCACACACACAGTTTTACACCAACACACCTGTCACAGGTGTCGTTTCTGATATCATGCAGGTCGTATGTGTCCCACAGAAGTGTGGGCGGAGCTTCTGAAGTGCTATCTGCTCTGTCGCTGCCCTCCGTCATTGTGCTGGACAGAACATTCCGAATTGGGCTCAACTCCGCCTCCTGGATATTCCTGTCACAGTCCTGTGACACACACACACACACACACACACACACACACACACACGGTATTTGAAATATAAAAGTGAAATAAAATCAGGACGCAACGTCCCAAGTGCTGCATCGTCTTCGCCGCACCTGCTGTGGGACACGACCCTGTGCGTCCGTCTGAGTGGGCTGGTCACGGCAGCGGTCCCGGTCCGAAAGGCCGTGGCTCTTGGGTGTCCTCTGGAGGCCAGGAGAGCTGGGGGTGATGGTCACTGTGTAGGAGTTCTCCAGGTCGTCCACCGGCAGGCTGAGCCAGGGGTTTTTGGGCAGCGTAGCCGAGCGCTGCACCTTTATCTCGAAGTTGAGCGAGTCCGCCGTTAACCGGGGGATGATCTGGATACTCGCTCTGGAGGAATTACTTCCTGTGGCACCGTCGTCCGAATCAGACACACTCGAGATGTTCTCCTCACTGATGTGCAGCTGAGGAAGCTTCGGTCTGGAGAACAGAGACATGAACTGAAAAGGCTCCATCGTGATAATTAACACGAGCCTGACGAGATCAGTACGCAGAACACTTTACAAAATTCTTTCCAATCAAACATCAAAGTCAAGCTATAAACAAAAAAAATCCTCTACTATTACTGGAATACTACAATGACTGCATATAAAAGCTGAGATAAATTGTTTAAAAATAAAATAACTACATATAAATATGGGCCAATATGAACTGCAGTTTAAATAAAGTTATTTTAAATAAAAATGACGTCACACTGTGAACCTGATTTTTTTTACAGAAAATGCAGCACTTCAAGGGAATGAACCTCCAAACACCAACCGAGATGAGGCGTCTCTGCTGCACGGCATTCTGGGAAAGCCCTCGGGTCCTTCCTTCCCTGTTCCCTCAAACCCGGAGTCGAAGGAGCTGAGGGACGGCGGTTTCCCGGCGGGGGTCGTACCTACTGAGCGGAGCGGGGGACGCTTTACCACATCCTGTTTATTCACATCAGTTTGTGACGGAGACAGTCGGAGCAAGGACGAGATGGACCCAGCTTCCCTCAGGACCCCGCCCACCGACTCCGCATACACCTTCCTCCCTGGGGTGGGGTCAGAGGTCACACTCTCCCTGCTGCCCTTAAGGAACTCGTACTGCCACTGGAGGGCCAGCTGGAGGTCACGAAGGGTCGCTGAACCAGGAGACGTCAAGAGCTTCCGTAAAGTCATAGACCTGCAGAGAGAAGAACAGATCCACAACCATCACCAAAGAGGAACTACCCGATTTCCAAAATTCCACCAAAATTCAGTGTTGGAGACGCAGACCGAGTGCTTCTGATTGGGGAGGAGTTCTGACTCTCAGAACCCAGTGTGTGTGTGCGTGCGTGAATAGAACCGAACGTCTGACATGAAATGGTGGTCAAGACGCTGCCGGAGATCCTCTGGGTGATAAACAGAATATCGTAGACATGGGACTTTTATTTTGGCAAAAATACAGTTGATCCACTGATCAGTGCAGATCAAACCCACTCAAATGCTAAGACGATGCTGCAAACATAGTTCTACTGTATTTTAGTAGATGGTTCTAGATAATTTGTCTGAAAGCACAACAGACGGAGCTGATGGACAGCGTTTCTCAGCTCAGAGCTCCAGGACGGTCCACCTGTGTGCCAGCCGTCTGCCTGTGGCCTGCAGGTGAGGATCAGGTATGACATTAGCCAGGTGCGCCAGCTGGACCAGCTCCTCAACCTGAGGACAGGAGTGAACCCGGAGAAACGACTCCAGCGCTGGTCTCCACTCCCGTCCCACTGTCCCGTCCTCCCGGCTGTCCTGAGCGTCACAGCAGGTTCCCCACAGCAGGTCCTGCAGGAAACCCTCACACACTGCCTGACTGTACCAGTTCTGGATCTACACACACACACACACACACACACACACACACACACACACAGTAAAAGTGAAGATTAAACACTAATCCCATTGATTTATCGACAGGTCATGTGACTACAGGGGTCCAATCTCAATCAATACTCAACTTTTCACTGTAAAAAAGTATCCGATGTGTGTGCGAGTACCTTGCTGTAGCACTGCTGGAAGAGTGTGTGTGTGTGTGTGTTTCTGTAGTGAAGATCTGCTGCTGTTCTGAGTTGGTGTTTGTGTTGCTGCAGCTCTTGAACCCAAAGTTCTGCAACTCCACGGGGTCCCACCATTTCCTCCAGAGAGTGGACAACGTCCTCCGCTCGCCGCACCAAGGCCTGCAGGGGGCGCATGTGCGCGCACACACACACAGAGGTCTATTGAAGAACATCATCTAATCACCACCCCAACAGTTTAACAAAGCTCATGAAGCTGTGTGTGTGTGTGTGTGTGTGTGTGTGTGTGTGTTACCATAGCCTGTGTGTACTGGGACATGTGGGACTCGTCCTGCTGTGTTTCAGTGGTGCTGCCGAATGTCTCCGACCTACAGGGTTGCAGCTTCTGCAGCACACAGTCCATCTGAGACATGATCTGAGAGAGACAGAGGGACAAATCAGACAAAATCACAGAGTGACACACACACACACACACACACACACACCTTCAGAAATATCAATAATGATTGTTTATTTTGATCAATTTACAAAATGCAAAGTGAGGAACAAAAGAAAAATCTACATCAGATCAATATCTGGTGTTTCTACCTTTTACCTTCAGAGCAGCATCAGTTCTTCTGGCCCCACAGAGCCCTGATCTCCACATCATCCAGTGTGTCTGGATCACATGAAGAGACAGAAGGATGTGAGGAAGCTACACCCACAGAAGATCTGTGCTCAGTTCTCCAAGATGTTCGGAACGACCTACCGGCCGAGTTCCTTCAAAAACCGTGTGCGAGTGTAGCTAGAAGAACTGATGCTGTGTTGAAGGCGAAGGGTGGTCACACCAAATATTGATCTGATTTAGATTCTCTTTTGTTCATTCACTGCATTTTGTTGATTGATGAGAATAAATGATCAACACTTCCATTTCTGAAAGCGTTCTGTTTACAGTGTTTTACACACCTGACTAGAACTTTACACAGTGCTGTAGATATGCATGTGGGTGTGTGTGGGTGTGTGTGGGTGTGTGTAGCACCTGTTGAGCTTCTCTCTGAAGTTGGAGGACCTGCAGCTGGACCTGCGCTTTAGAGAAAACCTGCTGCCACAACAACTCAACCTTCTCCACCGCAGAGGATATTCTACAGAGACCGAGAGAATTTAAGGAGGTTTAGGGTGTAAATATTACCCTAACAACCCCTCAAATGACGTGTGTGTGTGTGTGTGTGTGTACCTTTCGTAGTTGTGCAGCATGTCCAGTGCTGTGTGTTCGTAGAGGTGTGTTCCCACCATGGCCTGATAACACGGGTCACTTTCAGGACAGCGAAACTTCTCCAGAACACACTCACACCTTCTCAACAAATCATCCAGACCCAGATCACTGAGAGACAGAGCGAGTGTGAGCATGAGTCTGATTAAGTGAGTATGAGCGTGTGCAAGCGCGCTCACGTGTGTTACCTGCGGATCTGTTGGAGGTGTGTGTAGTTGTTGAAGCAGAACTGTGTGAGTGTGTCAGGGTCTGTGGGGACCGGCAGGGTGGAGACGGACTGCAGGGCACTGATACACACCGGCAACCGCTGCACCACCGACACGAAGTCCTGCACAAAACTGTCAATCTCCTACACACACACACACACACACTCTCTAAAAGCAGCACAACACCGAGCTGAATGAGCAGAAGTGTCCAGACTGCACAGAGTCACCCCCCCCCCCCCACCACAGCTGATGAAGCTCCAGAGAGTGAGTGAGTGAGTGTGTGTGTGTGTGTGTGTGTGTGTGTGTGTGTCTCGCTCTCCATGGTAACCACAGCTTCATTAATGTGCAGCTTTGATCCTGTAGCTGATGACGCAGGAGCGTCTCCAAACAAGAACTTCCCTCATTTTCTACAAATTCCATTCTCACACACACACACACACACACACTGTATACCTTGAATTAGTCCAAGTTTAATATCATTGCTGAGTTAAGTGATTAACTGATAATATTCTGATTAGTAGCATAATTATGAATATTAATATTATGTTGGTCAGTGATGCGTCCAGTTTGGTCCTGAGGGAAGACTGTTTTTTGGTGAAATCTGAGATGTTTGGACAATGTGGAGGAAGAAGAGCATGCAGAACCTGTTAGAGCAGCTCACTCATGACCGAAAGTGTAACAGAATGAACGCAGACACACACACAATGAGTCATTATTGCATTCATTGACTCCTTAGAAGGGAGGCTTGCATGAAGGTGTGTGTGTGTGTGAGAGAGAGTATGGAGGGGGGTGTGTGGGTGGAATGCATCACATGATCTGAAAAAGCACATTCTGCTCTGATCAGACACACACACACACACACACACACACCTTAACGAAGCTGACCCAGCTGCTGTGGCAGTAGGTGAGGTATCCTCCCAGCCCGATGGTCAGCTGACTGCGGTCAATGTAGTTCCACAGCTCACGCACTTCTTTAAGGAACACACACTGTTTGGATGAAAACACACACCAAGTTCGGCTCCTTTCAGCACCAGGTTTTTGGAAAAAGGCAGAAAAGTGAGTGCAGGCCAGTCCCAGACCGGAGCACCGGTACCTTGTAGGAGGTGTTTGTGGAAGGTCTGGATTTTCCAGGCAGCAGCAGCTTCTGCAGCAGCTTCTGCACTTCCCTCTTTCTGGGCTGGACGACATACACAGAGTGGACTGTCCGTCTGTGGACCTGCAAGAGGACGATTACTGACTTTCCAAATAACCGGGACGCCCCTCAGAAACCCTCCAGCGCACTTTAGCACTGGTCAGGTCACGACTTCACCAGGATTTCTGACATTTACTTTCCCCTTAATGTCCATCTAAAGGTCTGAATTCAGTCCAAAGACATTTAGGCTGAAGCTCTGCCGCAGCATCCGTGTCACCGATTTGCTTTTAAAGTAGAGACCAAACCTGAGGAGACCCATCAAATAATGAATGAATGAATAGGACAATCATCAAATGATCCATCATCCAGGAGCAGATCAGAGCTCCAGTTCCCCTGCAGAACCCACACTGGAACAAGAACCCCCAAACAAGAGGCAGAGGTACCAAGGGGAGTCATCAGGGACAGTGTGACGTTCTGGACAATGATCTGCTGGGAAACTTTGCTTCATGTGGATCTTACTTTGACACCTAACTTTGCTGCAGACAAAGTTCGCCCTTCATTGTGATTGAGTCCCCCCACATCAGTGTCCTCTTTCAGCAGGACAACGCTCCCTCACACTGAAAACCTCTTCAAGGACCAACTGAGGAACAAAGTTCAAGGTGCTCCTCCAAATCCCCCACATCCCAGTCCCATCCAGCATCTGCAGGACAAACTTGGCAAGTTGGCCCACGACCCAGCTTGCAGGATTTAAAGGGTTGGGAACCACAGAAGGTCTTCAGAGGGACAGTGGAGTCCAGACCTGGATGTTTTAGCCATCAAAATTGGGATGCACAAGCAGGCGACTAACGTCACAGCTGATTGGTGTAAAAACACACCCCCACTGACTGCATGTACTAATGTGGGTGGCGACGGTCTAGTGGTGGGTACTTGCCTCAAGAGATCCCAGGTCCGAATCCTCGAACCTCCAGCACTACCACCACTGGGTCCCTGCGCAAGACCCTGAACCCCCAGTTGCTCCAGGGGGACGGTCCCTGTAATCCAGACATGGAAGTCGCTCTGGACAAGAGCGCAAATCTAAATGCGAGTGTGTGTGAGGGGTGTGAGCGTTTCCATGGCAATGTTGGGCTGCCAAGGCTCTTCATTAGATAAGTGGAGGCACATGACCCCCCGCAGCAGCATGTGACTCCTCACCCCGCCAGGAGTGATGACGCATGGCAGATGCCACGGCAACCACCAACAAGGAGAGTCTTTTTATTTTAGTTACATAACGAGATCACAGGCGCGCGAGGACGGAGAGACGGGACGTCACGCTGCGGTTTTAAAAAACACAGAAAAGCTTCGGGAACATCAAGCGGCTCCAAACGTCCAGCTTTTATTTTCCATCAGAGCGCTGGGAGGGACTGTAGAGCACTTTAGCCCCGCCTCCAATACCTCTCTTCCTGATGGGAGGCGGAGTTAATTCCACTTACCACCCTGCTCAGATTTAACTACAATAAAGTTCATTAAAGCTACAATTAAAAAAAAAAAATTGTAAAAACTTAAAGGCCAATTCGCTGGCTGTCAAGATGAGAAACTGAACGGAAGGAAACTCGGGGGAATAAATAAATAAATAAATAAATAAATAAATAAATAAAATGGAGGAAACCAGTTTCCCTCCAGATCAACAGTTACTGTGATTCTTTTCCAAACTTTTTTTTTTTTTCCAATCTCAATCTCGTTCTGTCATTTTCCCCCACTGAGCACCTTCATCATCATCATCATCATCATCAATAAAGCGTCCTGGCCTTCCTGATGCAGCACCTTTGGATCCAAACACTCACAGGCCATGTTTAAAGATGAGAACTGAGTTTAACCGAAGAGCTGAAGAGGTTTTGTGGAATTGTGCTGGGTGTGTATGAATAACTGCCTGTGTTTGTCAAATAAAAATAAAGGAATTTCTTTTGAGAATTAAACAGCCATTAAACAGTTCAGTGATCGACTGGGACCGAACATCGTATCTCCGGCCGTACCTCCATCTGCAGAACGCTCTCAGCCACTCGTCGGGCGACGCCGAGGTTAGTCTCTCGCAGATCCGCCACGACCGACACCAGACCCTCCTCTTTCCTTTTACTGCAAGAAACAAAAACCACAGAAATGAGAAACTAACAGAAACAGAAGAACTGCAGGTTCAAGAAGAGAAAACGCACTGCATCGTTTTAAACAAAGACAAAACGCCTGCCATCACTTCAGCCAGAGCTTTATGCTCCAGACAAACGAGCGATCAGCCCAGAGACCAGAGCGGAGCTGAAAACGAAAGGCAGCGGAAGCCGAGAGCGCTTTGCTCTCTGACAGACTGCAGTTCAACACAGGAACTGCGGGGGGCGATGTGACCAATGTAAAAAGTGCAGGTACGTCCGCCTCCGTATCAGACTCACCTGTGCAGGCGCAGGAAGTAGTGAACGAAGTCGGCCACGTCCTCCTTGGTCAGTTCGGAGACGAGCCTGTCCTGCGTCTCCGCCGGGAACGTGACCAGAGGACAGCCGTGCTGGTCAAACGCACCTGCCGGTGAACGGAGGACAAAGACACCCGGATTACGGAGACGAGCGGCTCACAAATTCAAAAAGGGTTAATAAAAAAATGATCAGGGACACGATCTGTTAGATGAACTAATCTTTGATGAAACCAATTCTGTCAACAGTTTGTTTACAAGTTTGAAATTTTGGAAATCTTTAATTGAACTTTAAAGATTTTTTTTTTTTTATTAGTCTTTACATATTTCTGTTTTCAGATTTTCATGGATCTGAAAGTTTGCTCAAAACCGTCTCACATCATCTCAAATCTGATCAAACATTTAAGAGGGAGAAAGACTCTTCGTACCGGGGTAAAGGACGGCGCCCGA
Organism: Hepsetus odoe; assembly: GCA_017165825.1. Lineage (NCBI taxonomy): Eukaryota > Metazoa > Chordata > Actinopteri > Characiformes > Hepsetidae > Hepsetus > Hepsetus odoe. The sequence continues at coordinate 1,954,625 of CM029370.1, forward strand.
GCAAAGAACATGATCCTGAGGCAGGACCGGCCCGGAGGGCGTTTCTACAAAAAAATGAGACTTAATCATTAAGTCATTAAACACCACAGATTAATAACTTCTACAGCAAAACGCTTCTACATTTATATTTTCTTTTATTTTTAAACATTTTCCTATATGACCCATCTATATTTACACACACACACACACACACACACACTATATTTATTTTATATAAAACCAATCACTTAACACAACTTTAAATATTTATAGAATAGAACAGAATAATCCTTTATTATCCCACGAATGAGAAATTCAGCTGTTACAGGGCTCTTTAACCAGAAATAAGAAAGAAAGAAAGTAAATAAAAATATAGAAAACAAGGAAATACATCCACATACAGAGCTATATAGCTATATACACACACATACATATTTACAGGGCAATTAACAAAAAAATAAAGAATAAGGACAGGAAAGAAACATACACAGTGAGTAATTGTATTATTATTCATAGTAAATTATAAATAAATTATAAATAAATGTAATAATAAATGAGAATTAGTAAATAAGTAATTGCTAGGTTAAACCAGTAGTCTGGATTTTAAATCAGCTTTAAATCATTCAATAAATAACATTTAAACAGCAATAGAAACCGCAGGCCTCCTTTCTAAAGAATATACAACACTAATCACGGGAAATACTTTAATATTAATATTGATGAGCAGCTTGCTTTTTAAATAAGCTTTGAATCCATTTTAAACATTCAATAAATCAGTCAACATTAAAATACTAATAATAGTACAAGACTTCCCAAACAGGTTATGTATGATAATGTATGTAATATTATATTATATTATATTTTTAATAAGAAACTAACTTTCTCCCTGCACCTGGGGGGGGGGATTTTATACGCGCCTGGCAACCCGCTCTGTGCGTGTAGCAGCTCGAACTCCGGTTAAACCGGGACAAACCCGCGCGCCGCCGGTTAAACCGGGCTACACCGGGCGGCCGGCGCGGCGGGGGCCCTGTGCTCGGTCCGGAGGCTCCGGTTCTCCGGTTCTCCGGTTCTCCGGTTCAGAAAGTTGTGGAGCGAAAGTGAAGTCGGAGCCGGTGCTTAACGCGGTTACCTGCCGTACAGCTGCTCATTCCGCCACAGAGTCCCGGTCCGCTCCGGCCCGGCCCACAGCAGCTCCCAGCGCCTCACAGCCCGGTCCGGCCCAACGAACAGCCGCAGTCGGGTCGGGGATGCTCCAACCCGCCGCCATGGAGCAGAGGAGCAGAGAGGAGGAGCTGCTTTATCACCTCCAGACCAGCAGGGCGGCGACAAACCCCGCCCACCACCGCCCAAATACATACAAACCCCGCCCACCACTGCCCAAATAAACACTAACCCCACCCACCACCGCCCAAATAAACACTAACCCCACCCACCACCGCCCAAATAAACACTAACCCCGCCCACCACCGCCCAAATAAACACTAACCCCGCCCACCACCGCCCAAATAAACACTAACCCCGCCCACCACCGCCCAAATAAACACTAACCCCACCCACCACCGCCCAAATAAACACTAACCCCACCCACCACCGCCCAAATAAACACTAACCCCGCCCACCACCGCCCAAATAAACACAAACCCCGCCCACCACCGCCCAAATAAACACTAACCCCGCCCACCACCGCCCAAATAAACACTAACCCCACCCACCACCGCCCAAATAAACACTAACCCCACCCACCACCGCCCAAATAAACACTAACCCCGCCCACCACCGCCCAAATAAACACTAACCCCGCCCACCACCGCCCAAATAAACACTAACCCCGCCCACCACCGCCCAAATAAACACTAACCCCACCCACCACCGCCCAAATACATACAAACCCCGCCCACCACTGCCCAAATAAACACTAACCCCACCCACCACCGCCCAAATAAACACTAACCCCGCCCACCACCGCCCAAATAAACACTAACCCCGCCCATCACCGCCCAAATAAACACTAACCCCGCCCACCACTGCCCAAATAAATACAAACCCCACCCACTACAGCCCACATAAAACAATACAAACCTTATTACAAAATACTGATGCTGAACGTAGCTGTGAGGGTCTGATTGCAGCTTTAGTGAGGTACTGATACCAGTAACTGTCCACTCACTGGAATCACCTCGGCCTTCCACTCACCGGCCGCTTTATTGGAAACAGCGTTTCTGATAAACAGGACGCTGCGTGTAATCGTGTGTTCACACATATAACTTTGTTGGAGAACAGCCTGAGGGGGATTTTTACCCGGTTCACTGACCCTGTGTGTGTGTGTGTGTGTGTGTGTGTGTGTGTGGATCACTGATTTGACCTTTCACTGTGCACTCAGACAGCCCTCCACTGAATCTCCTTCACCTTTCCTTCCACCCCTCCAAAGCCAGACGTGTTCCTCCAGTTTCACCATCCTGTTCTCACCCTGCCTTTCTACTGACATCAGCCCGAAAATATTCCCAGCGAGGAACAGGAAAAGTAACTTTTTACAGCCTGATTTAAGAACACACACACACACACACACACACACACACACACTAAAGTGTGGCAGAGGGCTTCAGTGTGTCCAGAACATCCACTAACACATCATCTCCGAGCTTCACCCAAGCAGCTCAGTGTGCGTTTTCTGTTGGAAGCTGGCCTGCAGTGTCCGGTTCGTCCATTTCCCTGAGAAGACCGAGTCCATGAGGAGCGTGTGAGGTCTTTGTTCATCAGGGGTCGAGGTTGTGTCCTCACATGAACTGATGCAGTTTCTAGCGATGTTGTTTGACAAAATTGAAAATGAGAACCATTTATTCCACCTCCGCAGTTCCCGCTTTAATCGGAGCTACAGGGGGACAATCATTCGTTTGGTTGTGATTAAACATTTCTGTTCCATCGGTGGAGCGGACACTGCGGAGAGAGGACGCCGAGACGGGCATTAGATTAAGGAGGCCAGAATTTCAAACATGAGAACCTGTGAAGTTTTCAGTTCAGTGGTCAGTGTGTCATCAAAAATGTACGATGTCTTTATCTCTGAAATAAAGAGCGCTGGTTCCATGTGCTGTAACCATGGCAACTGCTGCACTGGCACCGATTTGTAAAACAAGGCCTAAATGATCCCCGGACGCTGATGAATGAACAGCACGTTAAAGATGTCCCGTTAAAAATGATGTAATTGTGGACTGTAGATCAGCTACTGATCACCTGGTCTAAGGTTCCTGAGAACCAGAACCCCTGACTTTAACTAATTAGCCACTTTGTTGGAAACACCTTGTCCTTCCACTCAGAGCCACTTTATTGATCCAGTTTTCTCCAACTCTAGAGCAGCCTGGGGTCAGCAGCAGGTCAGCGATATGAAGCTGCCACGGTGAACAGCGCCCTCTGTTGGACAAAACACAGAAATCCGTCACTCCAATCACGCGAGCCCGGATCCTGCTCGTGTGGCTCCTGGTGCGGAATCTGTTCAACACGGAGGAAACACGGTTACATCAATGTTCTTTTGTCTCGAAACCTTAAAGAAAAAGTTTCCATTTAAAAACGCACAACCATTAATACCGTAATATTTAAGAACGATGAACGGCTCTGAAAGGAATGAACTCACTGACGGGGTCGTTAACGTCTTCCGCTGTTGATGTGATTAATGAGGACGGTCTAGAGTTCAGACCAACGTTTACGGAAGGGAAAGCGTCATCGTCAACACAGTGAAACACAACCAAACGTCCTCTGTATTTAACACAAACACACACCGTCCAGCAGGAAGCAGACATAGCCAGTAACCAGGGAGCAGTGATGGGGACGGTACCTTGATCAAGGGAACCTCAGGGGAACCTACTGGTCCAGAACCCACAACCTTTCTCCGCCAATGAGGCCACTCCACCACTGTCCCAGAATGTCCTTTTAAAATAATACAGTGGACACTATTCGCATGAATAGCAGTTTATTAGAACAATCACTCTGTTTATCTGAAACCTGCACCACTACAGTCCATCACAAAGCCCCTCTGGAGCAGATTCAGGGGGGTCGGACCCGATGACCCCTGACCTGAGCCATGCAGGAGGGTAGTGTACATAATGAATGATTATGAAGATGAGGTCCACGGTTCAGAAGGTCTTCAGTCCCACTTGGAGGTCCTCCTGCGTGTGTATCTCTCTCCCTCACTGTCGATGGCCTCGTAAAGTTCCTGCTTGTTCTCCTTCACGGCATGAAGATACCCCAGATACCCCACACACAGAGACAGGGTGACCAGGCCAAACACCATCATCGGCTTATTCTGGGGGAGACACACACACAGGTCTGATCAACAGTTCAGGTGTGTAGGTGTGTGTGTGTGTGTGTGTGATTACAGGTCTGATGAACAGTTCAGGGTTGTGTGTGTGTGTGTGTGTGTGATTACAGGTCTGATGAACAGTTCAGGGTTGTGTGTGTGTGTGTGTGTGTGTGTGTGTGTGTGATTACAGGTCTGATGAACAGTTCAGGGGTGTGTGTGTGTGTGTGTGTGTGTGTGTGTGTGTGTGTGTGTGTGTGATTACAGGTCTGATGAACAGTTCAGGGTTTAAGGCTCTGAAAAGTGTTGAGCTCTTCATCGCTCTCAGTCCGGGTCCGCGGTGCCGCTCTTTACCGTCGGGCTCCATCCTTCACTGAACAAACAGCCTTTAATCACTGCTCGCGCTAATGATCTCATTAACATCACTAATAACGTTAATAAAGGTCTGTAACACACACACACACACACACACGAGCACACTCACCGCGCGCCTCTTCTCCGCTCCTCCCGCGGCGCCCGCAGCGCCTCGCGCCTCCACAGCGCCGGATACAGGTCTGATGAACAGTTCAGGGTTGTGTGTGTGTGTGTGTGTGTGTGTGTGTGTGGTGTGTGTGTGTGATTACAGGTCTGATGAACAGTTCAGGGTTGTGTGTGTGTGTGTGTGTGTGTGTGTGTGATTACAGGTCTGATGAACAGTTCAGGGTTGTGTGTGTGTGTGTGTGTGTGTGTGTGTGTGATTACAGGTCTGATGAACAGTTCAGGGTTGTGTGTGTGTGTGTGTGTGTGTGTGTGTGTGATTACAGGTCTGATGAACAGTTCAGGGTTGTGTGTGTGTGTGTGTGTGTGTGTGTGTGTGTGTGATTACAGGTCTGATGAACAGTTCAGGGTTGTGTGTGTGTGTGTGTGTGATTACAGGTCTGATGAACGGTTCAGGGTTGGTGTGTGTGTGTGTGTGTGTGTGTGTGTATGTGTGTGTGTGTGTGTGTGTGTGTGTGTGTGATTGGAGTCTGATGAACAGTTCAGGTTGTGTGTGTGTGTGTGTGTGTGTGTGATTACAGGTCTGATGAACAGTTCAGGGTTGTGTGTGTGTGTGTGTGTGTGTGTGTGTGTGTGTGTGTGTGTGTGTGTGTGATTGGGTCTGATGAACAGTTCAGGTTGTGTGTGTGTGTGTGTGTGTGTGTGATTACAGGTCTGATGAACAGTTCAGGGTTGTGTGTGTGTGTGTGTGTGTGTGTGTGTGTGATTACAGGTCTGATGAACAGTTCAGGAGTTGTGTGTGTGTGTGTGTGTGTGTGTGTGTGTGTGATTACAGGTCTGATGAACAGTTCCAGGGTTGTGTGTGTGTGTGTGTGATTACAGGTCTGATGAACAGTTCAGGGTTGTGTGTGTGTGTGTGTGTGTGTGTGTGATTACAGGTCTGATGAACAGTTCAGGGTTGTGTGTGTGTGTGTGTGTGTGTGTGTGTGTGTGTGTGTGATTGGAGTCCTGATAGACAGTTCCAGGGTTGTGTGTGTGTGTGTGTGTGTGTGTGTGTGTGTGAGAGAGAGAGTTGTGTGTGTGTGTGTGTGTGTGTGTGTGTGTGTGTGAGAGAGAGAGGAGTTGTGTGTGTGTGTGTGTGTGTGTGTGTGTGATTACAGGTCCTGATGAACAGTTCAGGAGGTTGTGTGTGTGTGTGTGTGTGTGTGTGTGTGTGTGTGTGTGTGTGATTGCAGGTCTGATATGAACAGTTCAGGAGTTGTGTGTGTGTGTGTGTGTGTGTGTGTGATTACAGGTCTGATGGACAGTTCAGGGTTGTGTGTGTGTGTGTGTGTGTGTGTGATTACAGGTCTGATGAACAGTTCAGGGTTGTGTGTGTGTGTGTGTGTGTGTGTGATTACAGGTCTGATGAACAGTTCAGGGTTGTGTGTGTGTGTGTGTGTGTGTGTGATTACAGGTCTGATGAACAGTTCAGGGTTGTGTGTGTGTGTGTGTGTGTGATTACAGGTCTGATGAACAGTTCAGGAGTTGTGTGTGTGTGTGTGATTACAGGTCTGATGAGCAGTTTGAGGTTGTGTGTGTGTGTGTGTGTGTGTATGTGTGTGTGATTACAGAGTCTGATGAACAGTTCAGAGATTTGTGTGTGTGTGTGTGTGTGTGTGTGTGTGTGTGTGATTACAGGTCTGATGAACAGTTCAGGGTTGTGTGTGTGTGTGTGTGTGTGTGATTACAGGTCTGATGAACCAGTTCAGGTTGTGTGTGTGTGTGATTACAGGTCTGATGAACAGTTCCAGGGTTGTGTGTGTGTGTGTGTGTGTGTGATTACAGGTCTGATGAACAGTTCAGGGTTGTGTGTGTGTGTGTGTGTGTGTGTGTGTGATTACAGGTCTGATGAACAGTTCAGGGTTGTGTGTGTGTGTGTGTGTGTGTGTGTGTGTGATTACAGGTCTGATGAACAGTTCAGGGTTGTGTGTGTGTGTGTGTGTGTGTGTGTGATTACAGGTCTGATGAACAGTTCCAGGGGTGTGTGTGTGTGTGTGTGTGTGTGTGTGTGTGTGATTACAGGTCTGATGAACAGTTCAGGGTTTTTGTGTGTGTGTGTGTGTGTGTGTGTGTGTGTGTGTGTGTGATTACAGGTCTGATGAACAGTTCAGGGTTGTGTGTGTGTGTGTGTGTGTGTGTGATTACAGGTCCTGATGAACAGTTCCAGGGTTGTGTGTGTGTGTGTGTGTGTGTGTGATTACAGGTCTGATGAACAGTTCAGGGGTGTGTGTGTGTGTGTGTGTGTGTGTGTGATTACAGGTCTGATGAACAGTTCAGGGGTGTGTGTGTGTGTGTGTGTGTGTGTGTGTGTGTGTGTGTGATTACAGGTCTGATGAACAGTTCAGGGTTTAAGGCTCTGAAAAGTGTTGAGCTCTTCATCGCTCTCAGTCCGGGTCCGTGGTGCCGCTCTTTACCGTCGGGCTCCATCCTTCACTGAACAAACAGCCTTTAATCACTGCTCGCGCTAATGATCTCGTTAACATCACTAATAACGTTAATAAAGGTCTGTAACACACACACACACACTGGCTTACTCACGCGCGCCTCTCTCCCGCTCCTCCGCGGCGCCTGGCACCTCGCGCCTCCCACAGCGCCGCCTGCTGGACGGAGCCGCGCACAGCAGCACCTCCGAGGAGCCCAAAGACGCAGAAAATACAATCTAAACAACATGTAGGATGCCCGAGCGGTCAAAGATCACATTTAACACCTCCGAAATGGTCTTCAAGCCCAGCATAGACAATAAACTACAGCTTGAACTCAAATCATGCAGGTGAGCTCACCTGGATGAGACCAGAGAGCACAGGCCGTGGTGCCATGAATAATGAACGATCAGGTAAAAGCATCCCACTGTCGTTGTTAAATTTGCATGGCCTCAGGTACACAAACTGCACAAGCTCTTTATTACTGACGCACTAAAGTGCTGCCCAGGATCCGTGTGTTACAGCCAGTAAAACCCTTCCTAAATCTCAACATGGTGCTTTCATAACGTGCTATAAAGCACATATAATCTATGTAACACAAATATATATAAAATATATAATATCATAAGATACGTAGTAGGAATGATAAAAGATGCATTTTGAACTAGATGTAAAGCCTGTCTGTCCTCTTTATTTCTAATTTGTCTTTTTGGTCACTACACACACTTTGGCCCTCGAGACCGAGAGCGCCAAGAGCTTCCAGTGGAAAGTTCTCCTGTTCTCGAGGTTCGGTGTTTAAAGGATGAGTTCAGATGAGCCGAGGCTCCTCAGGAACAGGACGGACGTTGCTGGAGTTTAAGGTTGGGTCCTCACAGCGACACAGAAACAAACGGCCGTCACACACAGCGGAGTGTGTTTACAGTAGCTGCAGGGACGTAAGCCGTTCCCATGGCAACCAAACAGGTGCAGCACCTGCGCCAGGTGCACTTGACTTCCAAATGGACCACAAACCTGCGGTGGGCTTTCCTGCCTCACACAGGGGTCACTGACACACACACACACACACTCTCTCTCTCTCTCTCTCTCTCTCTCTCTGAAGGCCCCTCCGGCTGAAGGTGAGTGTTTTTTTGTGTATTTTCGGTTGAATTTTGTCTGTCAGCCCGTCTGTGAGAACAGAAACAGGATTTCATTAATAATGAAATATCATTTCAACAGAGGATTACTGTAAACTTTCACTCTTAGAGGCTCCTTTTACTTTAGCTGCTCTAATCAAAGTAAAACACCTTTTTCTGAGCAGGGTTTGGGTTCTGGACTCTTTATCTTCTAAACAGTGTTCAGCTGTCTTCATACTGAGGTTATTACTGTTGTTATTACTGTTGTTATTATTAATGTTATTCCTATCCAGGCTGAATAGTTCAGGTCCAGACAGGATTATTGTGAATTTAGTTCTGACTGTCAGGAGCTGCTGGTTTATTAAAATTCAGAAAACCAGTGACTGGAACAAAATCCTGGAGAGGATTCACATCATTCCACCTGTAACTAAACACTCACACACTCACTCACACACACACTCATACACACACACACACATATATATATATATATATATGTTATATAAGTATATAGCTGGTATATAGGTTATATAGAGACAGTTTATATATAGTGTATATAGTGTATATAGTACAGTTTATATAGTGTATAGTGTATATAGTAGTTTATATAGTATATAGTGTATATAGAGACAATTCATATAGTATATTGTGTATATAGAGACAGTTTATATAGTATATAGTGTATATAGAGACAGTTTATATAGTATATAGTGTATATATTACAGTTTATATAATTATATAGTGTATAGTACAGTTTATATAGTATATAGTGTATATAGAGACAGTTTATATAGTGTATAGTGTATATAGAGAACCCAGTTTATATAGTATATAGTGTATATAGTACAGTTTATATAGTGTATAGTGTATATAGAGACAGTTTATATAGTGTATAGTGTATATAGTACAGTTTATATAGTATAATTAACATATAGGACAGTTATATAGTATATAGTGTATATAGAGACAGTTTGTAGTGTATAGTGTATATAGTACAGTTTATATAGTGTATAGTGTATATAGACAGTTTATATAGTATATAGTGTATTTAGTACAGTTTATATAGTGTATAGTGTATATAGAGACAGTTTATAGAGTATATAGTGTATATAGAGACAGTTTATATAGTGTATGAGTATTAGTATATAGTTCAGTTTCTATAGTATATAGTGTATATAGTACAGTTTATATGGTATATAGTGTATATAGTACAGTTTATATAGTATATAGTGTATATAGTACAGATTTATATAGTGTATAGTCTATATAAGGAGCAGTTTATATAGTATATAGTGTATACAGCGACAGTTTATATAGTATATAGTGTATATAGTTCAGTTTCTATAGTATATAGTATATATAGTACAGTTTATATAGTATATAGTGTATATAGAGACAGTTTATATAGTATATAGTGTATATAGAGACAGTTTATATAGTATATAGTGTATATAGAGACAGTTTATATAGTGTATAGTGTGTATATAGTTCAGTTTCTATAGTATATAGTGTATATAGTACAGTTTATATAGTATATAGTGTATATAGTACAGTTTATATAGTGTATAGTCTATATAGAGACAGTTTATATAATTGTATAGTGTATATAGAGACAGTTTATATAGTGTATGATGTGTATAGTTCTGATTTTCTGTAATTATATAGTGTATATAGTACAGTTTATATAGTATATAGTGTATATAGAGACAGTTTATATAGTATATAGTGTATATAGGGACAGTTTATATAGTATATAGTGTATATAGAGACAGTTTATATAGTATATAGTGTATATAGTACAGTTTATATAGTATATAGTGTATATAGTACAGTTTATATAGTGTATAGTCTATATAGAGACGGTTTATACTTCGTATATAGTGTATATAGAGGACAGTTTATATAGTGTATAGTGTGTATAGTACAGTTTATATAGTATATAGTGTATATAGTACAGTTTATATAGTATATAGTGTATATAGTACAGTTTATATAGTGTATAGTCTATATAGAGACAGTTTATATAGTATATAGTGTATATAGAGACAGTTTATATAGTGTATAGTGTGTATATAGTTCAGTTTCTATAATTGTATAGTGTATATGGTACCAGTTTATATAGTATATGAGTGTATATAGTACAGTTTATATAGTGTATAGTCTATATAGAGACAGTTTATATAGTATATAGTGTATATAGTAGTTTATATAGTGTATAGTGTATATAGAGACAGTTTATATAGTATATAGTGTATATAGAGACAGTTTATATAGTGTATAGTGTGTATATAGTTCAGTTTCTATAGTATATAGTGTATATAGTACAGTTTATATAGTATATAGTGTATATAGTACAGTTTATATAGTATATAGTGTATATAAAGACAGTTTATATAGTGTATAGTGTATATAGAACAGTTTATATAGTGTATAGTGTATATAGTACAGTTTATATAGTATATAGTGTATATAGAGACAGTTTATATAGTATATAGTGTATATAGTACAGTTTATATAGTGTATAGTGTATATAGAGACAGTTTATATAGTGTATAGTGTGTATATAGTTCAGTTTCTATAGTATATACAGAGACAGTTTATATAGTATATAGTGTATATAGAACAGTTTATATAGTATATAGTGTATATAGTACAGTTTATATAGTGTATAGTGTATATAGAGACAGTTTATATAGTGTATAGTGTGTATATAGTTCAGTTTCTATAGTATATACAGAGACAGTTTATATAGTATATAGTGTATATAGAACAGTTTATATAGTATATAGTGTATATAGAACAGTTTATATAGTATATAGTGTATATAGGACAGTTTATATAGTATATATGAGCACTGTTCTTCTGTTCTTTTGGTCCATGGTGTGTGTTTAGCAGGGATGAACTGGGGCTTCCTGGAGAACGTTCTGAGTGGAGTGAATAAATACTCCACGGTGGTGGGGCGGATCTGGCTCTCTGTTCTCTTCATTTTCCGGATCCTGGTGTTTGTGGCGGCAGCAGAGCAGGTGTGGAAGGATGAGAACAAGGACTTTGTGTGCAACACCCAGCAGCCGGGCTGTGAGAACGTCTGCTTCGACCGCTTCTTCCCCATCTCTCAGGCACGGAGAAGAAAATCATTTGTTTTCCCCATGAGTGGATGGCGTAGACCGTAGGCAGGTCCATAGAGTTAAAATCCACCCCTGGATTCTCTTCCTCCTACCTAAACTCCTGGAGCACCAGAGTCCTACACAGTTTGGAAGCTGGACCAGGTGTGTTTGAGCAGAGAAATGGGCAAACTGTGCAGGAAACCAGTGGTCCAGGACTGGAGTTTGCCTCCCTTGTTCCGACAGCTCAGGAACCAAAGGTAGCTGGAAGAGTTTAACTGCCCTGTTGTATCTGGTAGAGCTCACTAGAACCATTAACGCCTGGTGCTCTTCCTTAAAGAATGGTTACTGCAGTTCCAGAGAGTCACACCTGCATATCTGAGAATGAATCCGTGATTTAGGTCGGTAACGGTCATCTAGTGGTGAGATATTCGACTATGGACGCAGGTCCAGGTTCAACACCTACCATCAGTGGGCTCCCTACCAAACCCTCAGTTGCCCCATGAGACTGTCCCTGTAATCAGGAAATGGAAGTTCTTCTGGATAAGAGCGCCTGATAAATGTTGTAATGTAATTTCAGGTGCGACTGTGGGCGCTGCAGCTCATCATGGTGTCCACACCGTCCCTGCTGGTTGCGCTGCACGTGGCATATCGGGAGCACCGGGAGCACAAACATGGGAGGAAGCTTTACGAGGACAAGGGCAGGATAGACGGGGGCCTGCTGTGCACCTACCTCGTCAGTCTGATACTGAAGACGGCCTTCGAGGTGGGAACCCTTCTGACCTTCTACTTTTTGTACGACGGCTTCAATGTCCCCAGGCTGCTGCAATGCGATGAGAGTCCCTGTCCCAACACCGTTGACTGCTATGTCTCCAAGGCAACAGAGAAGAAGGTCTTCCTGTACATCATGGGCTGCACGTCCCTCTTGTGCATCGTCCTGAACGTGACTGAAATGATGTACATCGTCTCCAAACAGTGCTGGAGGTGCTTCAGCAGGAGGTCAGCGTTGCTTTGTTTTTAAAGAAAAATCTCTGACCTTTGACCTTCACCTCTGAGATTATTTAATGAAAGAAAATCCAGACTAGTCTTATTTCAGCTACTTTTGGAAACAAAGTAGATCCTACGATTGCCTACTCTTATCCAACAGAGAAGACACGGTCATTATCTCATATTATTATTTATTAGTTAATAGGTTCTTTGTCTCCAAAGTTCTTCACTCTGGACATTACTTATTTCTTGGACTTAATTATATAAAAACTTTTAGATTTTAGTAGAACATCATTCCAGACTTTCACTTGGTTAGAACTTTACTCTGGCTGTTAATTTTAGCTTCATTAACATTATTCCTGTTTTTGTCAGGTACATCCCCGTGGACCCCAAGGGAACATGTCACTGCCAGCACCCGTCCCCTCTCGTCCTCAGCTCGTGGGGACCCAACCCTGAACCTGGGGGCAAAGAGGACGAGGTAAAGTTCCTGGCAGGGCAGAAAGTGCAAGAACCGACCTGAGCGAGGAATTCAGAGCAACAGAACCCGTTTAACCTTCGTTACTGCTAATGGCCTTTGCTGAGACTTCTCGCACCGGTTCTACTGCTGCTGTTTTGGACAGAACTCATCCTGGTTCAACGTGAACCTTATTTTAGGACTAAAAATGACAAAGTTGTGAGGTTTTGCTTCGTGTTGTGTTCTTGTGAAATCCTTCAGCGTAACCGTCGTCAGTGTCTGTGTTCTTTACCCATCAATAAAGTCCTGGTTCTGGAAAGTGGGAATCTGGTTGCAGATCTGAGCCTTTGCTGATCAGACTGGGGACAAAAAGTGTCCAGAACAGAATCACACACCTCCTTGAAGGACGAAAAAAACCACACTTTATCCCAGAACCGAGACAAGCTTGGTGTCTGGAGTTTACACTGAAGCTACATTTAATTTCCGCCATAATATTATAACACAGGAAGTCGGGTCCCCAACAGGAAGCGCTCTTCTAAAGTGAAAGTGAAGGTGATTATTTGTCATCATGAACACAGTGACCCAACAAAAACACAGCCTCTGTATTTAACACACAAACACACATCGTCCAGAAGGGGACAGACATATCCAGGACCCGGGGAGTAGTGATGGGGACGGTACCTTGATCAAGGGTACCCCTACTGGTCTGATATTCGAACCCAAGACCTTCTGCTCCTGAGGCCTCGTCCCTAAACACTAAGGACACTCTACTTTTTATGTGCAGTTTATCATTTTACAAAAATAGTCCGCAGACAGTTCACCTTTCAGTCTTTTATAATAAACGCAACAAATCCAGTGCATCACTGCGTGACCAAAGTAAAATAAGTACAATTAACCCCGTAAAGAGGTGCTGCCCATTAAGAGGAACCTGGTACATGAAGGTGCTTCGTACACGTGGTGCAATCAGGACTAAATCAGGCCGGAGTTTATGGGAAAAGCTAGAAGAGGAAGTCTGTCGGTGCTTCTGGGAAAAGAATCAATAAACGAGGACTTGTCAGGAAACTATTTCCCAAGGAGGACCTTCAGGACCAACGGCGTCTTGTCTGACGGGAAAATAAGGACAACAAGGCGGAGGTACAAAATGCAAGCTGTAATAAATTGGTCTCAGTTGTTTTAGGTACAGACTGCTGGTGGCAGTAATTATCCAGAGAACCGTTATGTGCACACAGACACAACATTATAGACAAATTTACAACGCAGGATAAACGAGACCAGAACGGTTATCATCTACACACCACACTACAGAACCCCCGGGCCGACAGGAGGAGAGTAGATCATGTCCCGTGGAATATGCAAAAGGTAAAATCTTCCGTTATTCCTATAAAGGTACGTTTCCAAAGGCAACAAAATGTGTGGAATAGCTTTGTGAGGGCATGCTTTAGAGGTATATAATTATCGGCTGCTTTTTCAACTAACGAGTTTAAATACACAGTCCTGTTGAAGGGGTCAGCAGGCGTCCGTGAACGTCAAGGGCGTGTACAGTTTCACACACAAAAACATTCCCACAAACACTACTTAATCAGCACATTTACTGTCTGAGCACAGAGACCGTGCCGGATATCCATCGGAAGTGTCCCTGGTGTCCTCCTCCACCAACACTCCAGACCATCAGATGCCCTCCTTCTGAATGACCACGGCTGGACGCATCTCATGCAGCTGTTTGAGCAGGAGCTCGAAGACGTTTGAGAAACCTCTGTGCACCTCAAACGTCACGTTACTGAGAGAGGTAAGCTTCTGAGGGTTCTTGAACTCCACAAGTTTCAGTACATCGGACCTGCTGCACACCACTGAGGCGGTCTTAAGTTGCACTGTGGTCGTTTTCTTGTGTGGGACGGCGTCCCACATCACCGAGGCTTTCCTCTTTCCCGTGGACTGGTTAGATTGCTCCAGGAACTGAAGGAAGGACACCTCAAAGCCCATTGGCTTGAAAGAGCTCAAAGTTGACTTCTGCTCCGAGGAGTCCTCCTGTGCCAGAGTGGCGCTCGACGAAGTGGAGTCCGAGTTGAGATCGGCGTAGTTGACGGCAAAGTTGTGGGCGGTTCTTAACCTCGTGACTCTCTTGTGAGTAAAGGGTTTGTTTCGGTTACAGGCCACCTTGCGAGGCCGCCCTCTCCTCCGCTTGACCACCACAGAGACGTCGGAGCTCGTGTCAGTGGACGGTTTTGCGTCCTCTACGCTCTCCTTTTCAGAAGTCTGCTTCGAGAACTCGGACTTGCTGGGTGCCGTGTCCGCAGCCTCCTCGTTGTCGGACGTCTCGATGGAGCTTTCGCAGGACTTCTCCGTATCGTCGCTCCTCGACGTGATATGCTTGTACCTTGAGCGGGGCAGCTTCTTGCAGTGTATGTAGTTGCTCCTCTGCTCCTCCAGGTACTGTTTTGGAAGGCCGTGCTGGACGTAGTGCTTTATGATGTTCCGTTCAGAGCTTGCCACGGTCTCGCAGCCCTTGATCATGCAAGGGTACTGCAATGGAAACCGCTTGGTGCACATGGCAGAGGCTTCGTCCTTGGATTTCAAAATGGGCTTCCCGTATTTTGTCCAGTGGTTGTTCCTTTCTTCCCTTTTCTTCTTCTCGCCCACCTTCTTTTCAGGCTTCTTATTCAGTTCTCTGTTTTCCTTCTCTAGGCAGACAAACGGGTTCTTCCGAGGACGACCGAGTTTGACACCTTTAGAGCTCATCAGCTGGAGTTTGTACACGTCCTGATGTTTCTTCATGGTGTGCCGCAGCAGATTTGACCGTGTCGAGTAGGTGCAGTCGCAACCCGCGACTTCGCACCTATAAAGTCCCTCCACAGGTTCTGCTTTGGAAACCTTTGAATCCTTATGATCTTGTTCAATGTGGCTAACGTACTTCCAGAATGCTGAAAAGGTAGAAGCACAGTTTGGCTGGTCACACTGAAACTTGCCCAACTTGATACCAGACATCATGACTCCTGCTTTGTCAAGGCTTAACCTGTGGAGCTGAAGGTAATGTTGCAGCAGGTCAGTAACCACCAGGAAAATCCGAGAGCAGTCTTTGATTTGGCACCGAAACTCTTTCACTTCGGTGACTTCACTATCAGGCAAGTCCTCGTCCTCCTCCTCCTCCTCCTCCTCCTCCTCCTCTTCGTCCTTATCATTTTCCTCTTCCTCCTCCTCTTCTTGTTCATCGTTATTGACATCAAATTTGGGCAGTTCAGACTGATGTACGGCTCTGTAATGGAGAATCAAGTTCTGCTGGATCGTGAATGCGGCCACGCAGCCCTGATGGACGCATCGATACGGCCTATAGGGGCTGAAAATGTCTTCTATGTCCACCTTCTTCTCTTTAGCCTTTTTGGGAAATTCTCTTGATTTTGGCAATTTAGGTCTTCCCAATTTATTCTTCTTGTCTAGGGACAGGTTCCCTGCCTGTGCATTAACTGCCGTAAGTGCTGCACCAGTTGCTAACGATCCTCCAGGTGGAATTTCATGGATGTGCTGCGCGGGAGCAAAATGCCCCGACATAAAATGCCCATTTGGTTGGGGGTCCATTCTTGATGGTGTGACCAGTGAAGGGCCAGACCGGATCACCGATGAATGAATGACTGTCTGACTCTGGGAGGGAGCAGCGTGAGCCGTCTGAATAGTCTCTGAGTGATCGGGGGCTGAAGGACGAAGGCAGGATTGCTGTACAAAGGGCTGGACGCTGCATTCTGATTTAATCCCTCCATTAGTCGTCAGAAAAGGTTTTATACCGTCTACGTGTTGCTGCTGGTGCCCGCCCTCGCAGATTGTCTTTTGTCCCCGACTTTCATTTGGATTCCGCCAATCCGACACGTTTGGGGCGGGGCAGGCACTTCCGTCCCCCTCCACAGGCCTTCGGACGTGCTGCTGCTTCCTGATCTCTGCCATCTGCTCCTGGGAGTAATTGTGAACGGACTGATAGTGGACTTTGAGGTTTGAGTTTCGGGTGAAATTCTTAAAACACACCTGACATGTAAACGGGGCCAGTTTTACCTGCTCTTTCCTGTACTGACTGAGCATGTTCTCAGTGTAGTTGTGGGATTTGGAGAGATGTTTGAACAGGGCATCCTTCGTCATGGCTCTGTAACCACAACCGCTGCTGTCACAGGAGTAGCCGGGAATCTCGACAGCGGGGGTCACGATGTCCGAGGTCTTGGACGACGTGTCATTCTCAGGAAGTTCAGCAGCGGCCTGGACTTGTTGGCTCATTTCTCTGTGCAAATCCAGCCTTTCAAGTGCTTTCAGAATTCCCATGATTCCATCCTCTTGCTGTGCAGGTGAGTCACGGGATTCATCTTTTACGTAGGTGTCTGTAGAGGAAGCCGCGGAGGTCTGTCCGGAGTCATCATTAGGAGCAACACCACCAGCCTGGATGGGATTCTCAGAGGAAAGCGAAGTGCCGTTTGCAAAACGATGCTGATCACTTTGTGGAGCCTTCTGGATGACGTGGGAAACTTGTTGAGGAACACCCATCGCAGGACTTGATGGAAGAGAGTTTTGCAAATTTGAATTGTCAACTCCTTGAGCTGGACTACTTTTTCTGTGGAAGTCTCCAGCCAGTATCTGCTCACGAAGTTTTTCCTTGACGCTCTTTTCAGATACCAGATTCTGAGCCAGACTAGCCATGGCTGCCAGAAGCCCGTCGTTCGAAATTCCGCCCGGGTTCACGTCGGTAGAATTGTCTTTGATCTCCTTCATCTTACTTAGTGTTTCATTTTGAAGAATTTTGTCAATATGATCAGTGGGAACCCTGCTGAAGGATGCAGGAGCATTGTCTTCACCAAGCAAACGAGACAGAAGTGGATCTGAAAGACCACTGTCAGCATAGACCGGGTTGCAGGACTGAGAGAAGTTCATCTGATGGTGATTGGTGTTTTCTTTGAAGTTCCCAGTGTGTTGAATCACACTGCTCTGTCCATCCTGAGGATAAGACGTTGACGAATTAGTAAAGGTCTGCTGCACTCCTACAGACTCGCACAAACGTGCCGAGTTTTGTTTGATTACCTCAGTGGTCTGCTTGCCGTTGTTAGCGTACGGGGAGTCTTTACCGTGTAGGAAAGTGACATTGGGGAATAGTTTTGGGTCAAGAGGTCCTTTATTCACTAGGTGCAGCGGCTGGATGTCATTCAAATGAACAGAAGATGAGGGCTGGGGAGTGTTCACAGGAGAGTTTAGAAGATCCAGAAACGAGACAGGCAGGTCTGCACTCAGGTCTGCTTCGTCAAAGGCTTTGCAATGAGCGCGTTTGGACAGATGTCCTCCGAGAGACTTCGGACTCTGGAACTCCCTAAAGCACCTACAGCAAATGAATTTTCCATCCCTGATGATGGCAGGCCACTTTGTTCTCCTATTTCTTTTTGCTTTTTTCACATCAACACCGTTTGCTGAAATGCCACCATCGTCTTGAGAACCCTGAGAGTTCTCCACAACTGAAGAGACGTTGTGTTGGGAACAGTCTGGAGGTGGTAAAGCCAAATTTGTGTTTCTCTCCAATTTCACCACACACTCGGTAGGTTTGGCGAAAGAGACAGAGCTGTTCTGGGGTTGCTGGAGGTAGCAGGAGACAGAGGGATTGTTAGGGTGTCCAGTTAAAGCTGGATTGTTCAGTCTTTGGGTACCGTCTGTTTGGGAAGGCATGAAATTACACGGGGGATTAGGTTGAGGCTGCAAAGAAGGGTAGACCATTGCTGTTCCTTGGCCTTGTGAAACTGTTTCCATGTGAGGAGGGAAGCGGCTAATCGAGTGGACGTCTGCATTTGAAGCGATTGCTTGTGAATGGCAGGTCTGTTGTTGAAGCAGAGTGTTTGCTGGGACAGAATTCCACGCAGGGTCCAGAGCTAAGTGAGACGGGTTAGCAGCGTTTCCCAACTGTGAGAGCACAATGGGGTCCAAGATGCTCTCCATTTGGTTTGGGAATGGCTGGGCAGGGGGAGCCGGTACATGGGAAGACATGGAGGGATAGCTGGAGCTCGGGCAGCTTGGTGGGTAGGAAGGCTGGGGAACGGGGTTTTGCATTTGTGCCGGAGGAGGGGGAACTCTCGGAGCCAGCTGTTGCTGAAGTGGTGCAGCGGAATTTGGGTTCCTGTTCATGGACACGGAAGGATTTGTGATTTGATGGACTCTGTTGTTCTTTCTCGCTAGTTTCCACTGAGTGTAAAAGTCAGGATGAACAGCTTTCATGTGCTTGGTTAGACTTCTGTAGGACAGATATTCCCGAGAACAATTTTCATACGCACATTTATACTTTTCTTTCTCCTCTGCTGCCGGAGCATGGCTGTTTGTGTGCAGCGGTAGAGCCGGTCTGTTCTCGGTCACCTGCATGTTGGTGGGAAACGGAGTCACTTGTGGAGGAAGCCTCTGGGACATCGGCATTGCTGCAATGCTACTGTTATTATTACTCATCGTCTGTGTTAAGGGTCCCATGTTGCTGCCATAGTGGACCGGATACTGAATCTGAGATACAGGGTTGGGACTATATTGTCCATACTCAGCATTGCCATTGTTATAGAGAGGGAGGCTATGAGTTTGTGGAGCAGCGTTCTCCATTTGTCCCTGCAAGACATCTCTTGAGGGCGCTTGCTGATACTCATCTATAATGTTCTGGTAAGAGGATGCGGGGGGAACTGGACATGCAGGAGTGAGCATTTGGTCATTCATCAGCACATCCAGCAAGGAGTCCTCTTGTCTGGGTTCGTTCAAGGGAGGGTTGACTGAAGGCTGGATAATCTGGTTATCCATCTCTGGGATGTGCTGCCGAATAACATCAGGGTCAGGTGGCTCGATCTTAAGCGTTCCGGGATCAAATGCCTGCGTGGGTCCTGGACCAGCCATGTTGAGCATGCTTTCGATGGAGTGTTTGACCTTCACGGAGCTCACCGGCTGACCCGATGGGCTCAGTGCACTGCCAGGAAACCCCGCAAGGGTTTCCTGCTGAACAGGTTCCTTGGCTAGTTGTTCTGGAAGAAGGTCTACAGGATGATCACTTCTTTGCTCCTCTTCTTTCTTAGAATTATGGTTCTCCTCATGCAAATCCAACTGAGACTGAGTATGAAACACTTTACCACAACCTGGCACTTTGCAGGTGAAGGTTTTATAATGTTGCGCCTCGTGATCATAGAGTTTGTAAGCCTCGCTGAAAATCTTTCCACAGCCAGGAAACATGCATTTTGCCTTGAAGACCGGATGATCTTTCCTGTGTATGAGAAGCTCAGCGTTGGAGTCGAAGCTTGCTTTGCAATTTAACTGGATGCAAATATAAGGTTTGGTGCCACAGTGGACCTGGAGATGGTCGTTGAGGTGATTGACATTAACAAACTGACGGCGGCAATACTGACAAACTATCTTTGTGCTCTGCATTTCAAGGAAGCGCTTCGCTTCTTCCACTTCCCCATGATCCCTCACATGGGCGATAAGATTCCGAAAGTACTTAAATCCCTTCCTGCAGGTTGGAACAGGGCAAATGTTACCTTCTCTTCCATCTCCACTGAGCCCTGCAGCGTCGTTCTGAGAGCCTCCAGCCTCGCCGTTGTACACTGTGCCGTCAGAGTCTCCGTTGCAGTTGTTTTTTGCTTTGGTCTTTTCTCCGCTTTTGGCTTTCAACGTTGAAATAGCAGGAATGGCGGCCTTTTCCGTTGCCAGTTTCTTCGTGGTTTTCATCGCTGCCAATCGCTCTTTGCAAGACAACTTGACGTGTGAAGCCACATGTGGGTCCAGAGTCTCTCTAGTTTCAAAAGTCTCTGTACAAATTGGGCAACTGTAATATCCATCTTTGAAGTGAGTCTGAGCGTGACGGACTATTCTGTGCCCGAGAAACTCCTTATCGCACAAAACACAATACTGCATGTAGGCTTGCCAATTCCGAAACCTGGCCGACACGAACCCTTTCTCCCGCAGCTTTTTAATTTCTCTGTTTTTCTGTCTCTGGTCGGCTATTTCCTTAAGTTCATTTGTAGCATCCAAAAAGTATTCAGAAACATCCTTGAACTCCAGAGGGAGGCCCGAATCATCTTGCTCTTCAGGATGATCGTCGTTCAGCTCATCGATGGAGGAAACTATAGACGCTTCCTCCCCCATGAGACCCAAGCAGTGGCGTTTCAGCGTCTTCCAGTCCCAGAACTCAGGGTCAAATCGCCACTGGGTTTTAAAAACTAGGAGCAGTTCACAACGCAGAGAGTTGGGTATCGGAAGACTCTCCTGCTCCAGCTTCTGATCTGGCTCGTTGTAAAGCGTCTCCACGGCGTAGTACGAGTCCACTGTTGGCTCAAGAAGAAACTCGGTCAGCTGGCAAGCCCGTTTCACTTCCAGGTCAGCAGGCAGGAGGCAGGAGATGGTTTTGCAGACGGTGGTTTTGCTAGCTCCCTCACAGGACTCCATGCGGAGGGCGCGAATACACATCTCAATGCAGGCTGGCAACCCAGCCTCGTCCAACTGCAGACAATCAAACACCAGTTAACAACCCAATTACTCCAACCAGTCTGAGGAACGGGAGGTACGGGGGCAGTAAAGGGGAGGTACATGGGGGTACGGGGGCAGTAAGGGGGGGGGGTACAGGCTGACAAGACTTGCTCACCTCTGACTGGATCACTTTTATGAAAAACAGAAGGTGAAACACAGTTTTGGCAAGACGAGACATCTGCCGACATCTCTCCAGAAACCCTTGTTCTGAAGTTTCTAACCGTTTCAGAAGTTTGCTCCAGAAAAGAGTGAGTTCCCTGAGAGAGAGACAGACAGAGAGAGAGAGACAGAGAGAGAGAGACAGAGAGAGACCATTAGACTACATCCCATCACCTTGCAGTGCTTCCAGTTCCAGTGTAACACCATCAACTGTATCTGAGGTTCTACGTTTAAGTCTGGGGAAGGTTCTTTAAACTGATTTTGCATTTCTTCTTCAATTATTCTGTAAACAAGACAAAGCTCACCATCCGTCCAGGCGTGACTCACCAAGCGCAGTAGGAGTCCTCCTGGAGGAGCTGTCGACTCAGAAATCCAGAACAGAGAGTGAAGGCTCCCTTCTCATCTCCTTCCGCCTCCAGGTTACAAATCATCTCCAGAGCATCCTTACAGTCCACCTTGGACAACTACAGCGAAAGAGGACAAAATGACCAAAAGTGTCTCTGACAAATGATTTGTAAGATTATTATACATCTTTCAGAAGTTCACAGCACCAAGCAGTTTGTCCCATGTGTGTGACTTTAGGGTGATAAACTAACTTCTAACAGTTCTAATTTTTCTTCCGTACAGAACACACAAGTTAAAAAAGCAACTTGGGGAAAAAGTGTTTTGATTTTTGTTAAACACAAATAAAATGAATTACTGTTATTCTATACATCTTTTTGTTTAATTTAGTTTTAGGTTTTTATTTGTGTGCAGGGTGGACGAGTCAGACTGTAACAGCAGCCTTTCCCTCGGAACGAATGTTTGTGAATGGTTTAAATTCTACTGTAGATTTAGAGCGAAGGATAAACAGAACCGGTAACCATCACGTCCCTGTTGATAACTGACAAATACCCGACAGCGCTAAACATCACGGGGCTTCCCGTCGTGTCTTCTGAGGAGGACACTGCTCACCTCCTCCATCAGAGTTTGCTGCGAGGCCACAGTGCACAAGCAGACCAGATAAATCTGTTTAAAGTGGACCCTCTGTCCATCAAACTGCAGGAAATCGGCGCAGGCTTTAGCCAGCAGAGCAGCTCTGTCCATGTAGTTCTCTTTAATGAGGTACTTCACTCGCATCTGCAGGAGCTCCGGACCTTCTCGCGCCAGGAACTCATGAACTGGATGAAACAGGAAAAAAAACAAAAACAACAAACTTAATAAGGATTCAGATCCAGTTTAGGCCACAGGACACAAACGGACAGTTCTACTGAGTGATGGGGGAGAGGGAGGACCACCCTACACACCCAGAGAGAGAGAGAGAGAGAGAGAGAGAGAGAGAGAGAGAACAGTTCTACTGAGTGTGTAAATTTTCTTTCCCCGTGTCCCTGGAACAGAAGATTCACCTTTCTCTTCCTGAGGTGTCTCGTTGTTGAGGAGACTCTGTAGTGTGCTGTTGGCCCACATGCCTCTCTGCTGAGCGGCTGCCGCCAGCGGCCGAAGCTGGACGATGCCGTTCTGTAGCAGGAGCGAATGGGCCGTCTGCACAGACAGGAGAAAACAAACACATTCTTTACAAATGAGCCCAACGCACGTCCTTCTGAGACATTAAAGCAGACAAACACCAAACACAGAAGAGAAACATGTTTCTGTAAAGAAGCACAAAGGAAGAACGATGCCCTTTCCATCGCACCTCGGCAGCAAATCCACAAAGTGTGTTAGACTTGGCCGGCATCCCTTCATCCCCTCCTTTCAGCAGCAGACAAAAACCAACATGGAAACAAATAATGTTACGCTTTTCTTCGTTTACTCATCTATTTATTTTGTTATGTATTTTTGAGGTGGTGCTGAAGTGAATTTTACATCACAAACTACTTCAACGACTCCTTAACCGGCAGGCAGGCTGTCCAGCTTCGGACTCTGGGACTCTAACGACGGATAAATCCAATAAAAGTGGATTGATTCGCTTTCACTGCCGATGAGACGGCTCGCCTGTTTGCTGAATATGCAGCGAGAAACTAGCCAACAACAAAAAAATGTAATGCTGAACAACATTTAGAGGAATCGTACGGCGTCTGCTGAGAGGTGCTGAGATAAAGAACCAAAAGAAGGGATTTGGGAAGGGTGGCAGAACCCTGAACAGATTTTGTAAATATGGTGTAGCTGTTCATTAAAGTGTTTAAGATGGTAAATCCTAATGTGTTCTGCGGCTCCAGACAGATGAGATTTGGTGAAAGAGGGGACAAAAATGTCTCTGGATTATACAGACAGCAGAGCTTTAGTCTTGAGGTTTTTGTTTGGACGTCTTTTCCAGGATTCATCTTTTCAACCCGGGCTTCAGGCATCGACTTGAATTCCATCGTGAACATTTCCTGATATTAAATATTTCTAAATCTATTTCTGGACTTGTTAAAGGATTAACTAATTAATTAAAGGTGTACCTCCACAGAAGACTGAAGCTGCTCCCATAATGCATCTGGAAAAGTGACAGGAATTGACAGCAGCAGCTCCACGCAGCTCCTGCAGAATGAAAAAGAACAGAAACACTAAAACCACATCCTTTAGAGAAAGAAGGAGGACAACTCTGGAAAGATTAGTCCACGAGGTTGGTTTTGAGAACCACACGGTCCTTGAAGAACACTACAGGACGTGAAATGGAATTTGTTTGAGTGCACAGCAAAACAAAAAACTAAAGCTCAGAACATTGAGGATGTAAAAGATCTGAAGAATTCTGTCTCATGAAAGTTACAGTGAATTAAAAACTGAATAAACCGGTATCGGGTGACGGAAAGACCGGGAGCGAACAGGAGGGACGGAAGAGACAAGCTGCTGGACGGCGCCGTACTCACAGTGAGAGCTTCTCCAGCAGCTCGGGGACACCTCCACACTGAGGAGACAGGTAAGAGGACGCTCGGGCGAAGCTCAGCAGAGCCACACCGTATCCCTCCAGAACCGGCCAGGGGTCGTCCTCACACCTCCACTGTCCCACATACTCCCCCAGCGTCTACACACACACACACACACACAGTTTATGCATCTCTCACATTTCTGACAACATTCAGAATTTGATTAGATTATAAAAATATCACCATCTAAAGACAATAAACACTTTATGTAACATCTGTTCAATCTAAACACATCTGTCCTAAAACATCATCCTCCTCCTCCTCCAGTATTATTCTCAAAATATCTGCCAACATCATCTTCCTTTCAAATATGACAAGAACAAGATTACTTTTTAAACATCTGCTGAAACATGGTCAGTGAGAGCTGTCTGTGTGTGTGTGTGTGTGTGTGTGTGTGTGTGTGTGAGGGTTTATTACAGTAATGAACTTTATTTCTGTTTAACGTTACAGCCACCCTGCTGCTGTTCTTCATATTTATAACCCAACTCGCTTTCTGTCGGTGTGCTTTCACTGCGGCGGGTTTTAAATATTTTACTGAACACAGATTAAACAGTGCAGCACAAGTCTTCACCCCCTCACTTCCTCCGACTTTGAACACTTTGTGTCTTTAACGTGTTGTTGAGGAACAGTTCTCCAGATCTTCCTGAAGGACAGTGTTGTTGTCTCTCATGTTCAGTCCAGTCTCTGTACCTGAGCAGTTCTCCAGATCTTCCTGAAGGACAGTGTTGTTGTCTCTCATGTTCAGTCCAGTCTCTGTACCTGAGCAGTTTGATAGTTCTGTGTTGGTTAATCCACACAGTGATCTACGTCTGAACCTTCAAGAACAAAGCGTCTAACTGAAGACATGAAGCAGTGAAGGACCAGGAGCAGATGATCCAGATGATCAGGAGATTCGTTTACTGCTGATGCTGAACACTGAGTGGGTGGAACCCCTTGATCTAGAACCTTGTATCTGTAGGACACCTTACAGCCTGGAGCTCTACAACATTTGTTCTAGTTTAATTTCATGTCAGTCTGATAAAGACCAGACAGTCTGACAGGAGACAGGATTTTACTCCAGCCGGCAGATTCACTCCAGAACATGGAGGAATGGGGGGTGGCCCATTACTTTAGGACAGTATAAAGGGCTGTCATGAGTGACATTCCCCCCTGCCGAGGCGGCCGGGTGTTTGTGTGAAGGTTATTGGGTTTAAAGGTCTTCCCGCTGCGCGGAGGCTCGGTGTGGAGCCCCGGTCTGCAGGGGGAGAGTTTACCGGCCGCACTGTGGGCTGTTAGTGGTGTTTTTGCTGCGCTCCGCTCAGTGTTTACAGCCGTTAGCCGTTAGCCGCGGCGCTAACCCCTCACCGTACACCAGGCCCGGCAGAACTCCTCCGACTGCTCGGCGGGCCGCTGCCGCTGCCTCAGCGGGGCCTCCAGGCTGGCCAGGCGCGCTCTCAGCTCGGAAACAGCGCCGCTCCTGTCCCGCGGGCCGCTCCCGACGCAGGTCCCGGTCCGGCTCTGCTCGACCCGCTGCAGCTCCTCCTGTCCGTCCGCCATCTTCACATCCCGCTCGGCCGCGTACGCACGGGCGGGGGTCACGTGACACGGCAGGACTCGCTTACGTCAGCACGTATTGGGGGGGGGGGGGTCTGTTTTGTTTTTAGTTTTGCTTTTTATGGTACTTGCTCTAATTCCACTTTCTATATTTTTAATATTTACTGTTTTATATATAGACACATATGTACATATTTTGTGAATTTGAATTATGTATTTATGTCATATGAATATCATTATACACTTTATATATACATGTTTACATATTTCTTTAAATCTAGTTACACATTCCATTTATTTCCTGTGAAGGTTTGTGGATCAGAGTGTGTAGTTTTGCTGTTAGAATCCTCTTCTCCTCATTATATCCTTTCTTCCCTCCCGACCGAAACCTCAGCATCTGCAACTCTGACACCTCCAGCTCCGCCCCGTCTTTTCATCTCCGTCTCCAACCCGTACAACATAGCTGGTCTCACTACCATCTCTAACCCATATAACACAGGTGGTCTCACTACCATCTCTAACCCATATAACATAGCTGGTCTCACTACCATCTCTAACCCGAATAACATAGCTGGTCTCACTACCATCTCTAACCCATATAACATAGCAGGTTTAGCGGCCAAACTCAATCTGGAATAACAGTCAGAACTGAACAGAGACTCGTGTTTTGGTTTTTAATCCAATGTACCGACTGCTCAATAAATACATGTGTAATAAGACCAAAGACTTGCATCTCCACAGTTTTATTCAGGTCTAGATGTTGCCGTTACAGAGACACAGGCTTCTGGAACAACATTTCTGCAAACGACTGTAATAATCTGATCAAACTTGAAGGCAGTTTAACTCCTGAACCCAAAACAGCCACACAGGGTTTCGTTTTCAGATGGTTGGTTGAGTTTGGAGGTCAAATATTTGTTGAGCTGAGGCAGAACGAACCCCAAAATGTTCTAAAAAGGTTATAATTTAAAGTGGTAATGGTAAATTTAGCAAACATTAAGCATCTCTTATGCTCTTCAACAGACGACAGAATGCTGTGCAGTGTCAAATACAAGGAAACTGTCCAAGGTTTACAGTAAAACTGAAAGGGAAACTTTCTACTGTAAAGTTTACAGTTCAACCATGAACACACTGTGCGGTTCATGGTCTCCTCATCTGGTGCTTAATGATCTAGACAGTAAATTTCAGTTTGACTGTATATTTCTTGGCAGAAAACTGCAGATTGACTGTAAAGATTGAGGGCCAGGCTGTGAAAATACACAGTAAACCTGTCGACAGTTTACAGCTGTACCTGGTCAGAAACCACATCAGCACATTTACTAAGATCACCCATCCAGACCAGCAGACCGCACCGGGACCTTCATTAGACTCGTAGATCCAGTGCTAAGGTTAATGAAGACACCAAAATTGTCCCGGTCTTCTGGTCTACGTGTGCTCCTTGCGTTTCAGGAGCTTCTTGAAGGCCTGTTTGAAGTCCTCATTGAAGCTGGTGTACAGGAGCGGGTTGATTAGCGAGTTGACGTATCCCAGCCAGGTGAGGACGTCGGAGACCCTCCTGGACGGCTGTAGCACCTTCAGGCCCACCAGCAGCTCCTTGACAAAAAACGGCAGCCAGCAGGCGATGAAGGCGCCCAGGATGAGGCCCAGGATCCGTGCCGCCTTGCGCTCACGGGAGCTGCAGATCTGGTTGCGCTCGTCCGCCATGGGGTCGACGTTAAGCTGGTCGAACTCCATTGTGGGGTCGGACGTGGACAGGTCGGACACGCAGAAGGCGTGGGTGACCCGGCAGTGGTTGTGCTGCGAGTTCTGGCTGTCTGTGCTGCGGCTGCTGAGGTGGCGCGACGACCCGCGTTTCTGGTACAGGGTTTTTGCAGCGCAGTAAATGCGGGAGTACAGGATGAGGATGAGCGTCATGGGGATGTAAAAGGCGCCAAATGTGGAGTAGATGCTGTAGCCCACCTGGTCGTGCTCTATGAAACACTCACTGGGGCCGGCACCGTCCAGGGCACGGTGCCGCCAGAACAGAGGCGGCACGGAGATGAAGATGGACATAAGCCACACACTGGTCACCATGGTGAGGGCACGGCGGGCGGTCCTCTTCCTGGCGTATTCGATGGCCTTGGTGATGGCCCAGTAGCGGTCCAGCGCAATCACGCACAGGTGAAGGATGGAGCAGGTGCAGCAGGTCATGTCCACACTCAGCCACACCTCACACACCACCTGGCCCAACCACCATGTCTCCGTGGTGATGTACAGGATGCTCAGTGGCATCACCAGCACCGCCACCAGAAAGTCAGTGACAGCCAATGAGCAGATGAGGTAGTTGGCGGGAAGGTGGAGCTTCTTTGTGGTAAAAATGGCTGCGATGACTCCGATGTTCACGATTGCGGTCAGTAGCGTTAGCAGACCCAGCACAGCCCCCACTGCTAGGCGCTCCGTAACCATGGATACGTGGACCCCTGACGTCGAAGTGGCATTGGTGACATTGAATGAAGCAGAAGTTCCAGCACTTTCCCCCAGATATCGTTCCATCGCTGTCCCAGGCAGGACAGTCTCAATCTGGCCACCAGGGGGCCTCACCAGCCCTGATTATGAGCAGCCCTGAGAGACAAACACAGCAGTCAGTGGGATTCATTCATTTCACAATTCAGTATTGGTAGGACACTCACTATGGACCAAGAGGTTGCAGGTCAAATCCCGCTCTCAGCACCACCACCACTGGGTTCCTGAGCAAGATGCTGAAACCCCAGGTGTCTCCAGAGAGACAATTAGGTATCAGGTATCATCACCGTCCCACAGAGACACTCAGAGACACGTGGAGCTTCACTGGGGGACAGAAAATACAGATTTGGGACAGTTGGTTCTGTTCACCACTGGGGAGACAAGCTGAACTAAACCCGCTGTGGATGAGTTTATAAACTGAATTGTTCTTCTCTAAAGCAAGGTGGAGACAATGACAAATAAAGCAGCAGGTGTTTACTACGTCTCAGTGAGCTCCTCTCTAATTCTCCAGTCCTCCAGCTGAGTCAACGCTTCATAATTAATGCTGGAAATCTGCATAATTGATTACGGCAATCAACAGCATTAATGAGGAACGGCAGATGACAGAACTTAATTAGAACTCAGTGGGAATACGAACAGGAGCTTTCTAATCCCCTGGTTCATATTTCATCCTTCCCTCTGTTACAGACTAGTCCCGGGGAGATTATTGATCGTTCGACTAACTGATTGATTAGTCAATTAGCTTCAAATAAACACTTGGCAGACGTGTCTGAAACTCACTTCTTCAGTTTTAGCCCTGAAGCTCATGTAGATAACAAGTAATGGCTCCTCAATTATAGTATACCAGTTCTAGATAAAAGGGTCAGGAACCATATGAAGTCTAGACACAACCCCTTCAAAAGTGCCTACAATAAAGCTACCATTTTATTCTGCAGCTTCTAATTAAAAATGTTTGCTTCACCTTAAATAAAAGGACATTCTGCTGCAGATTTGGTCTGAAGAGCAGGCGGCACTACGGGGGCAGAACCTCAAATACTCCAGTATTCCGTCATCATGTATGTGAGTCTACGTTTGCTGTTCTGAACAATTTCTGTTTTTTAAACTAAAGCACTTTATCAGCAGGAATCGTTAATGGATTGTAGATTTGTAGAAAAATGTTCAGATCACTGCAGGGCTTCTCACACATTTGATGAAGAGGTGAGGTTTGGTTTAGCTGATTAGGGGTTCCTGCAGGGGGCAGCGGTGTCCTAGTGGTTCGGGTGTTGGCCGCATGATCAGAGGATCGGGGGTTCGAACCCCTTCCCAATAGGTTGCCCTGAGGTTCCCTTGAGCAAGGTACCGTCGCCCGTCAAGCTCCTCCCTGCGATGGGCTGGCGACCTGTCCAGGGTGCGTCCCCCGTCCTCGCCCTGTGTGCGCTGGGAAGGACTCCAGCACCCCCCCGCGACCCCGTTTGGGACAAGCGGCAGAAAATGGATGGATGGATGGGTTCCTGCAGTTCGAGGCTGGGCTTGAAGTTTGGTTAGTGTTTGGTTTGTGGTTTGGTTAGGGGTTCCTTCAGCAGAGGTTGGGTTCAGAGTTCTGAGGTGTTAAATTAGTATTTAACTGGAAATTAAAATGGGGCTTTGACTGAGGTCTGGTTTGAGGTTTGGTTAATGTTTGGTTTGAGGTTTTGCTTGATGCTTGGTTGGTGTTTATTGAGAATCTTTTGTTTGATGTTTGTTTGTGGTTTGGTGTTTTTGTTCAATGAATGGTCGGTTCCCTGAATGGAGATGAACATTTTTTCCACTTGGTTGGCGTCAAGAGGAAGTGAGGAGGTGTGAGAGTGTGAGTTGTTGTGTATCAATGAGAGTGTGTGTGTGTGAAAAAGAGTGAGATAAACGCAGATAATGTTCAACTCATCTCCAGGATACACTGTAAATAAACCAGTTTGTCCACAGGCAGGGTTCCCCTTGATGGAACCAGTTCCTCTGGTCCTGTACGGATCCTCGGCTCAACACCGCAGTTTAGCATCATTTGAAGGGAATGAAAAAAACTGAACAAGAAGCTCTAAAAGTTCACAAAAGTTCATGCTGACTCGGGGTATGAGCTCCATTAGCTTTAGGTACCTGAACTTCTTTACTGAACTTTCGCTTTAAGGCACCAAACAACTGACAGCGATTGTTTGATTTGGTGTAAAACTTTAAAAGTGGAATAAATGATCAGCAGACAAGCTCCTCCTTTTTTGGATAATGATGGTAATTATTAAAGAAAATACTTTTCTGAGATCGACACACACACTTTATCATCAGACCAACACTGAGCAGCTCAACTGACCTTAAGAACTTTGACCATGAAGGTGGTTTTTCTGAATATTCCGGCTCTGGTGAACGTTCCTCTACGGTGGGAATTCCAAAACAAGAATAACTTTGATGTTTGAACAAGTTACGCAGTGAGTGCGGCTGTAAACCTGCTAGAACTTCAGGATCTGCTCTGGAGCATCACCAAGAACCTACTGACATCACAGCATGTTAAACACTACAATGTGCTCGTGAAGCAGAGTATGGAAATGAGGAATATTGGACTTTTGCTTTGTTACGCTGCTACTAGAGTCTATATTCAGTATATCTAGTTTGAAGTTTCATTTTTTTTAAACCACTAAATCTGTCCTAATCCACAACTCACCTCATAAACGAGGGCCTGAAGCTAAAAAGAGTGGAATCACACCATTTATCCCCACCAGAAAAACACCAAAAACACTAAAAAAACATCTAGCATGTGAGTCTATTGAGAAGCCATGATGTGTTTGATGAATCAGCTCAGAGCTCAACCAGTTAAACATCATCCTATATCTGCCCAATATCCCAGTCAGCCAATAAAACAATCTCAATTACCCAATAACCAAATTAACCAATAAAACACTCTCAATTAAGCAATGACCCAATTAACCAATAAAACAATCTCTCAATTAATCAATAAAACTCTCAATTAAGCAATGACCCAATTAACCAATCTCCCAATTAACCAATAAAACAAGCCTTCAATTACCAAATAACCCAAATAACTATAACAATCTCTCATTTACCCAATTAACCAGTAAAGCAATCTCTCAATTAACCAATAACCCAATATCTCATTAAGTAATATCCCAATAACAAGAATATCTTAACAATCCCAATGAATGTAGGGGTGGGGGTGGTCTAGTGGTAGGGTACCTATGATTTCAAGAGGTCCCAGGTTCGACTACCACCACTGGGCTCTGAGCAAGACCCTTAACCCCGAGTGTCTCCAGGGAGGACTGTCCCTGTAATCAGGACATGGAGACACTCTGGAGAAGAGCGTCTGCTAAATGCTGCAGCTGCAAATGTAAGCCAAAATCCTAATATTCTATTTACCATTACCTTATTAATATCTCACCAACACGATAACCCACTAATCCAACATCCCAACTTCACAAGTAACTCAATAAACATTACAACAGTACAATGTTAAACCCTGACCTTTACCAGTCCAACTAGGACTATTTGACATGTTTTGAAGTTAGATCTGAACCAGTGTTTCTGTTGTTGATCAGCTTGAACTCAGTTTATAAAGATGATAGAAATGAAAAGGTTGTTTACAGAACGCAGCAGTAACTCAAATCATCTGAGAGTTTGTGAAAGATCACTCCAGAACTCCACTCGGGTAATGGGGTTAAGTGGAGTTCCAACAATCCCAGCAGCTCTGAGACCGTCCAGATTTAGCAGGAGGCAGAAGCAAGACTGTCCAGGAGGGTTGAAGTGACCCTGTCCACACACTGCGAAGAGGAGGAAGAGGAGGAGGAAGAGGAGGAGGAGGCAGTTATTTCTGGGGGATAATTGCAGTAATTAGCAGCTGTAATGTGGCAGCAGACCAGAGAGAAAATGAGTCTCTGGATGTGTGGGGACATGGTACCTCACTGTAGTGGGTGGAGAAGAGAATCTGCTGAAGCAAAACCTCCAGAGAAGTGCAGCTGGTGTGAAAACTCACAACACACTCCTCGGACAACCGTTAAGTGAAAGTGAAAGTGACTACACCACATTTCAAATTATTATGCAAACTGTATTTGCATAATGCTCTTGTAAATTCTAAGGGTCAAAGATTAAATATTTACTTTTTCAATGAAACTCAGGGATGGTGTTGTGATGGTGTTGTGTCTCAGGGCTCTTTGGATCACTGAAATCAATCTGGGACTCCTGTGATCGTTAGTGCAGGTGAGCCCAATTAAAGACCACTAAAGAATGTTCCACATTATTAAGCAGGCCTCCATTTTCAAGCAGTGTGGGAAAGTAAAAGAATCTCTGCTGCCGAAAAGCATGAACTAGTTGCCTTGGACGAGGTATCAGAACCACAGATATTTCAGGAGAACTGAAGCGTGATCATCGTGCTGTTAAGAGGTTTGTGTCTGAGTCAGAGCACACATGGGTTCAGCAGATGAAGGCACAAGGAGGAAGGGTTCTGCCAGACAAACACATCGGATTCAGAGAGCAGCTGCTGAAACACTGTTACAAAGCAGAAAACAGGTATTTGAAGCTGCTGGTGCCTCTGGAGTCCCGTGAACGTCAAGGTGTCGGACCTCCAGAGGCTTGTAGTTACGCATCAACCTTCTAACCTTCACCACTAACCAACGCTCACAGGCAGAAACGGCTGCAGGGGTCCAGAACTACATGAAGACTCATTTTCAAACAGTCTTGTTCACTGATGAGTGCCGTGCTACCCTGGATGGTCCAGATGGATGGAGAGGTGGACGGCCGCCGTGTCCCAACAAGGCTGCGACGTCAGGAAGGAGGTGGTGGAGTCACGTTTTGGGCCGGAATCATGGGGAGAGAGCTGGTCGCCTCTTTAGGGTCCCTGAAGGTGTGAAATAGAGCTCTGAAAAGTGTGTGGAGTTCCTGACTGACCACGTTCTTCCATGGTACGAGAAGAATCGTGCTTTCCGTAACAAAATCATCTTCATGCTGCAAGGAACACCTCTGCATCACTGGCTGCTATCAGCAGAAAAGGAGAGGAACTCATGGCGTAGCCCCCATCCTCCCCTGACCTCAGTCCTACTGAGAACCTTTGGAGCTTCCTTAAGCAGAAGATCTATGAGGGTGGGAGGCAGTTCACATCCCAGCAGCAGCTCTGGGAGGCTGTTCTGACGTCCTGCAAAGACATTCAGCAGAAACTCTCCAAAAACTCAAGTTCAGTGGAAATAAGAACTGTGAAGCTGCTGTCAGATGAAGGTCTGATGTTAATCTGGAACTTGACCTGTTCAGATGTTTCTGATTGAAATATCTTCTGATTTCAGTAAATAATGCTGCAGATTCAGCCAGTGACCATTTCGGTTCTTTACAACCTAGAACATCTCTGTTGTGTGTAATCCTGTGGAACAGTGCCTCTGAAGTTTTTGTTTTTGTGGTGTCAGTCTGGGTTCCGAGTCGATCACCTGTTCTGTAATGGATGAAAATGCACCTTGAACATTCCCCAAGAAACCCTCCCCACAGTTTTACCATTTTTTAAAAAGTTTTTAAAGCTCTGTATTTGGTCAGTGAAGATTTATTTACTCTGACGTTGAATGGAAAGATAAAACCGAGCATCGAGGAGAAACCTGTGATCTTAAAACCAGATCAGAAAATTGCTTTTTTTAATGTCACCTTACATTAGAACCACAGTGTTATTCCTGTTTTCTGGATGAGCGTCTGATATGTGTGGTGTCGTTTGAATAAATGAGCACTAACTTTGTGTCGCGGTGAAGAGTTTCAAACTTTTGGAGCGGACTGTCGCCCGTTTAGTGTAAAGTGTCCCGTCTTTAATGCAGGGTGTGTAATAATGAGTGTTTGGTGTGCAGGTGCCTTCTCCCTGTCCATCCGGGACTGGGACGATGTTAAAGGGGACCATGTGAAGCACTATAAGATCCGAAAGCTGGACAGTGGGGGATATTACATCACTACCCGGGCCCAGTTCGAAACACTGCAGCAGCTCGTCCAGCACTACTCCGGTATGGCCCCGCCCTCCTTCCTCACCGCCATTGTGTGAAATGGCCCGCCCACTACTGTGTATGTGTGTGTGTGTGTGTGTGTGTGTGTGTGTGTGCGTGTGCGTGCGTGCGTGCGTGCGTGCGTGCGTGCGTGCGTGCGTGTGTCTGTCTGTCTGTCTGTCTGTCTGTCTCTGAAGGCATCTTTTTACTTTCCTCTTATCTCCATCATCTGTGGAGAGTCAAACACTAGAGGGTGCTGATTGGTTACTGTTACTATGAGCTGATTGGTTAATGTTATTGTTCCTGAGAGGTGATTGGTTACTGTTACTGAGAGGTGATTAGCATCATCAACTGCTAATAGTGCGACTAAGCTTTAATTGCTTGAAGGCATTAAACACACACACTCACACACACACACACACTCACACACACACACACACACACACTTTCAGGATAAGTGGTCTGGAAAATGAATGAATGATTTTTTTTCTGATACTTTGGATGTGATGGGACACAAAGTGAAAGTGACTATTTGTTATTGTGAAACACAGCACATGGAATGCATTCTCTGCTTTTAACGCATACACATGAGCAGTAGGGGGCAGCTTTTTAAAGCGCATGGGGAGCAGTGATAGGAACGGTACCTTGCTGGGGTGGTGGTGTAGTGGTAGGATACTTGTCTATGGATCTACGGATCAAGAGGTCCCAAAAGGATCCCAAAAGAATCCTCCCAAGAGGATTCAAAAATCCCACCTCCAGCACTACCACCACTGGGTCCCTGAGACCCTGAACC
>CM029370.1:1990303-2070303 GCA_017165825.1 Hepsetus odoe
AAAACAGAAACACAGAGATGTAGAGGGAAAAACAGAGAAACAGAGATGTAGAGGGAAAAACAGAGAAATAAAGGTTATAAAGGGCCTTGCAGGCACTGATTGGGAAACTATATAAATGTATTGGGACATACAGGGATGTAAATATTTATTTGTATATTCGGACCAAACGATCTGAACTAAACCAATAGTTTTGTAATATAAATTGGGATATAACTAAACGTCAGATTTTTGGGGAAGTTTGAGCTTTCTGTGGAATTGCTGGA
Organism: Hepsetus odoe; assembly: GCA_017165825.1. NCBI lineage: Eukaryota > Metazoa > Chordata > Actinopteri > Characiformes > Hepsetidae > Hepsetus > Hepsetus odoe. The sequence goes on from CM029370.1 coordinate 1,990,567, forward strand.
AGGTCAGCCAGTTCTGGCGTGTGGATTGTCCTTTTTCAGGTCCTTTCATTTTAATTCCAAGATATTCCTTCATTCCTGCATCTCTCCCTTTCCCCTGCCCAGCATTAAACGAGCTGCTCCACTCAAAACACGCTTTATAAAAGGTGACGTCCTCTTAACTGCCCATAAATATGAGTGCTTGGGTGTCACAACTCCTGTCCTGGTCCAAAATGCTAAAATATGTTAATTAGGGAATAATGGTAATGGTCATATTCCACCACTGCTGCCGGGGGCCACTTTATAATAGTGGTGGGAGGGCAAAGGGGTGTTTCTAATTTACATAATCATACATATTCATAACTCTTGGGCTCCTTATGAGGTATAGAGATGCTCTGGACATGAAAATAATTCCTAAAAACATTATTAATTCATCATAAATGAAGGAGGAACAGGATGAAGTGGACACTGTGAGGAACAGGAGAGAAGAACAGCAGGCAGGATGTTTCATGGTAAATGTAAAGTAATGAAGCTGTTATTAATATTAATATTTTACAGAAGAAAGCGCTGTACATGTGCGCTCACAGTGAGAATAAGAAGATTTAACAAATCTGAGCTTAAAGCAGCAGCAGCAGGGAAAAGTAATTAAACGCAGAGACAGAGAGCGAGGAAAAGGAACGTGCACAAAGCTGATTATGAAAATTGAAAGAAAACGTACGCTGTCGAACCGCGCGGATGCAAATTGCCTCCAAAATAAACAGTGAAGGTACCTTCCCGAGAAATCTACTCGTTATTTTAGCTATATTTCACCTTAATCACAATCTTAAAAGGCGGAAATGTTGTAATATGTACAGCGGTACCTTGACTTACGAGTGTCCCAACTAACGAGTTTTTGGAGATACGAGCGTCTCTCGGCCGCTGTTTTGCTTTGAGTTTACGAGCAGCTTCAGAGACCCACCACTGATCCAGATGATCCAGTGAACAATCCTCCCAGCGTCCCGGGTCTCACTGGCTCACTGAGCGGTTCGCTCCAGTGGAAGCTCGGTGTTGTGCTGCAGTTATTTTACAAAACTTCGTTTTTCAACCGCGTGTCTGAAGAGAGTGAGTGAGGACAGCGCTGAGAAGAAGAAGAAGAGGATGAGCATCGAATTAAAGAAAGAAATGATGGAGAAACACGACCGAGCTGTGCGTGTGGTCGACTCGGAGAAGCAGAACGAGCGCAGCTCTTCTACTATCTGCTCCTCGCTGAAGCAGAAGGAGTCGTTAAAGACTAGAACTCCAGCCGAGGGCGTTAAAATATCTTCTAAACAGAGAACATCCATCCATGAACATGTGGAGAAGCTGCTGATGGGGTGGTTCATTCTACTGTATTGTGCTTTTATACAATGTTCCTTATTTACAAGCACATTTGTCTTATTTAAAAACATGTATCAAAAAAATGCAGTGTTTTTTGGGGTCCGGAGCGGATCGATGGCATTTCAGTTGATTTCAGTGGAGAAAACTGATCTGACGTACGAGTAATTGGAGTTACGAGCTCCGTCATGGAACGAACTAAACTCGTAAGTCAAGGCACCGCTGTATATCTGACGCTGTATTTTCCCTCCCGTCATGAGACTAAACCTGAGCTGGTTCTGATACGAATTATGTTCAGTAAACTTTCAAGAAAACAACCCACTTTTTCAGGAAATATTAGAGTGTGGTTTATGTTTTTAGAATATGTGATGAATCCTTCAATAATTATTATGATAGAAGTATTGAATAAAACTCTTGAAATGAGGTGCTGTTGGTATAATATTGTAATATTGCGCTCTATTCTGAATGAATTATCACTGAACAAAACAGATCCTACATTAAGATAAATGATGCCACATGTGAGAGCAGAACATCTGTAGAACTAAAAAAAAACTACACTTGATCTTTTTGCTGGACTGTCTCTTTAAAAGTCCACTTAGATTTAAATGTACCGCAGGCCTGCACTGACCCCATATCTCCAAACACACTGTTCACCATTAATGTTCACTGACATTAAGGGACGGAGGCTTCTTCCTGGACCTTAGAGACACACAACAAACACACACACACACACACACACACACACACACACACACACACTCACTCAAAAATAGCTCCAGCAAAATCTCCTGACGTCTAAAGAGAAATCCAAGAAAAATATAGATCACAAACCTTAAAAGACACACAATTCAGTGTACATTAGTGTGTGTGTGTGTGTGTGTGTGTGTGTGTCACATGGTTCCATGTGTATGGACAATGTGACTGAGCTTTAGTGAGGTCCTGCCTCCACCATGAACGGGTTCAGTTTTAGTCCAAAATCTTCTCCAAACTAAATCAACGTCTCAGACACCAGACAGCATCTCCACCAGCAGCTCATGTCTGTGAGGGACGTTCAGACATCAGACAGCGTCTCCACCACCAGCTCATGTCTGTGAGGGACGTTCAGACGTCAGACAGCGTCTCCACCACCAGCTCATGTCTGAGGGACATTCAGACACCAGACAGCGTCTCCACCACCAGCTCATGTCTGTGAGGGACGTTCAGACACCAGACAGCGTCTCCACCACCAGCTCATGTCTGTGAGGGACGTTCAGACAGCAGACAGCGTCTCCACCACCAGCTCATGTCTGAGGGACGTTCAGACGTCAGACAGCGTCTCCACCACCAGCTCATGTCTGTGAGGGACGTTCAGACACCAGACAGTGTCTCCACCACCAGCTCATGTCTGTGAGGGACGTTCAGACACCAGACAGCGTCTCCACCACCAGAGACGTTCAGACGCCCGGTTGCTTTCACCAGCACGGGGAGTTTTGACTGGGTGCAGTCCCCCTTTTAAAAAGCCCTTAGTATTCTGTGCATGTGCTCCATGTGAGGTTGTGGAGGCGCTGGATTGGAGGAATGTCAGAAGTGTAATAAAGAAGAAAGAGGGAGTGTGTGCAGGGTCATTAGGGTTTAGTCCAGCATTGTCCAGCTCCTCCATCTGCCCATAAAACACACATCTGCCTTTGAACCTTGCACTCTCTGATCGAGACAGGAACGAGGGAGAGAGAGCGATGTGGGAGGGAGGGAGGGAGAGACAGAGAGACAGAGTGGGAGAGGGAGAAACAGAGAGACAGAAATAGAGAGACAGACAGAGAGACAGAAACAGAGAGAGAGAGAGAGAGAGGGAGAGACAGAAACAGAGAGACAGAGTGGGAGAGAGAGAGAGGGAGAGACAGAGAGACAGAAACAGAGAGACAGAGTGGGAGAGAGAGGGAGGTGAAAGGTGTAATTTTAGAGGGAAGCTACTTGAAATGATCTTCAAAGAGGCTGAATTTTGATCAAAGAGTCGTGAGTTTTTCTGAGTTGTATCCAGGCAACGATCCCACGAAGCCAGAGGGACCGAATTAAAACTAAACTGGATGCATTGTGACAGCCCTCCTTTTTTTTCTTTTTCATTTGTGGCCTTTTATCAGGAGGAATCGCAATCAGATCTGTTTTTTAAAAAATGGGCTGAAAGTGACCTGCATGCTGAGCTCGAGCGTGTCCAGCCTTTTGTTCGGCCCTTTCATGTCTGTCTTCGCCGCAGCCAACAAACACACAGCAGCACCGCGTGCCGCCGTGATTGGCTGTATTGTGTGGCGGCTTGTGTTTGTTAAATACACGCTTTCCTGTGCCGCTCGCTCAGAGGAGCTCAGAGGAGTCTTCACGGGACAACAGGGAATTTTCTTCCCATCCACCAATATTTAGGCCGCAGTCGTTTCATGGATCCTGATGGCAGCTGCACAGATTGCAATTACCCACAATGCACAACCAGCTGCAGGCCTGAACTGTCACTCTTCAGCCAGGCTGTCTTCCTGTTTGCCAGCTTTCTTGCTGCACTTTCCACTCCACCTTAAATGATGCACATTCCACTTCCTGAATGTAAATTGCAGTTCCACCTTAAATGCTGCAGCATTTACATTCTGACTGTGAATTTCACCAGCTTCTTATAAAACTTAAAATCCACCTTAAATGGCACAGTACAATGAATGTGCGTTCTACTTTACCAGATTCCTATTTCAGTTTTACATTCCACCTTAAATGGTGCTGTTGAAATCGAGAGCTTGCTTGTAAGTTCTAATTCACCAACTTTTAAAATGAATTTCACCAGCCTCTTATGAAAACATTTACATTCCACCTTAAAAGGTGAAGTGCCTGAATGTGAATGTAATTTACCAGATTCCTGTCTCAATTTTACATTCAAGGAAAATCTGAAGAAGGATCAGGCTCACAGAATGTGACCACAACATTTAAGGTGGAATGGAAAGTTTGAATAACTAGCTTGTGGTTCAGGAACCAGAAAGTAACCACACCATTTAAGGTGGACATAAATCATTTATAAAGCTGGAGCTCGGTTCCTCCAGTTGTGGGGAGCTGTTCTTCGATCTGTGATAGACTCACTTATGTAGGTTCTGACACTGTTACCTAGAACTAAAGTTTTTCCAAACTTTGGTCACTTTCAAAAGTCTTAAAAACTGTCGGCGGAAACAAACTACAAAGAAAAGTCAGCGTCTAGCCTTTTCTGCTGATGATGCCCAGAGTTCACCTTCAGACTTTATAACAGATCACAGAGCAGAATTACAGCACTCTGTAGGGAACTGGTGCTCGTTAAACTCATTAACCTCCAGGGCTGATTAATAGACAGTGTCATCTCCCTCTCTGCTGCCCCTGCAGGCCAGCATTGGGTACTACAGCTTGAACCCAACCTTTACTTTTATTCATTTCTAAATCTGAATACCAAAGCATGACATGGTGGGGAGGCTGGGAATTGCAAAAGGTGCTGTGGATACATTGTATCTGTACAACAGCAATGGGAGAAATTTTTCCAAAGAGGCCAAATGAGAAATTGGAATGGTTTTACAGGGCCAGAATATATATAATACATTTTATTTACTTAATACTTATCTTCTTCTTCTTTTTCTTTCGACTGCTCTCGTTTAGGGGTCGCCACAGCGGATCAACCGTCTCCATTTCTTATGGTCATCTGCATCTTCCTGCTTCATAGACTTAATACTTATAATATACTTAATTAAATGCCAATAAATATGTAAATGGAACATTACAATGAGAAAATGTGGAAGATAAATATATACACAGTTCTGTGCAAATGTTTTAGGCAGGTGTGAAAAATGCTGTAAACAGAACGCTTTCAGAAATATCAATAATGATTGTTTAATTTGATCAATTTACAAAATGCAAAGTGAGGAACAAAAGAAAAATCTAAATCAGATCAATATCTGGTGTTTCTACCTTTTGCCTTCAGAGCAGCATCAGTTCTTCTAGGAACACTCGCACACAGTCAGGGATTCTGTAGGATTATAGTCGGTGTCTGATCAACCAGCTTGACCAAACAGGTACTGATGACCATCAACGTCACACGGAGGAGAAACACAGTCATGTTTGGAACGACCGACCGGCCGAGTTCCTTCAAGAACCGTGTGTGAGTGTACCTAGAAGAACTGATGCTGTTTTGAAGGTAAAGGGTGGTCTCACCAAATATTGATCTGGTTTAGATTCTCTTTTGTTCATAAAAAGACCAACATCACATTAACTTTATGGAAAAAAAACAATAACTGCACCCAGTGTTTTAAGTTTGGTTCTCCTCCATTCTTTTAGTGTTCAGTGAGACAAATCCAGCCTGTGTTGGGTTTGAACAAGCAGATCTTGCGATGCTCGTGCTCTGCATCAGTCAGATTCTTGTATTTTTCTGTGTTCATTCTCCTAATGGTGATTCTAGTTGTAATCCTTGAACATCGCTATATGTTCTCCACACACTCAGCACACAGCTTTACTTTCCATTTCAGCAAATAAATCTTTAGACGTCAGTGCCTTGTTAAAAACTCATAAAACATTATGTGGCAGTTTGTCTTTTTTCAAACATTAGCTGATGTATTTAAGGTCTAAGAGCTCATTTCTTGGAAGCTCTCTGACACATTCGCTGACGTGCATAAGTGCACTGATGACGTTAATTAAGAAAAACAATCATGGCCTTCAAAATAAAATTTCGTACACCTGTCACAAAGTGGTAGGTGTCGCTGTTACACTTTTACTACCAACTCACGTGAAAATCCCCAGGTGTGGTCTACAGCGATGAAGCTCCACATATATAAAGCATCGTTTTTAGCTAAACATCTTCCACATGTTGTCCGAGCAGCATCGCAGAAACATAACGTGGAACTTATTTTACAATTTAGCCTCCAAATGCATCACCATAGTACAACGGTTACCATGGTAACAGCACATGAAACCACTAAGAAAACACGGTAGTGAAGGTTTCGGAAGATGAAGGCTGTTTTTTGGTGCTTCTGTTCAACGAGACCTGCCAGGATAAAAAGACGGAGAGCGGGAGAGGTCCTGCTGGGTCGCGTCCCGAGCCTACAGAACGCTGTCTGATAAATGGGGGAGCCCAGGCTGTCGGGGTCGGACCAGCTCGGTGATTATGTGAGTTATGGAGTGACTGCAGTGCCGGCTGTGTGAGGAAGAAAACTGGAAGATTCCTGCAGAGTCAAAATGTGTTTGACCTTTTCTCAGCAGCTAAAGACCCTCTGAAGTCTGATCCCCAAACAGCAGGGTGCAGATCCTGTCCTAAACAGAATTATTACTCCAAATATACTCACTCAGCCAAGATCAGCTGAGTGTGAACTCTGCTGCCCTGGATGCTGCTAACGAGCCATTATAATAACTAGCCTCAATTACTTACCAAGTTCATGGCCAAGCTGTCATCCTAACATAGACTCAGATTTTTTAAGTGAAAACTGCACCGTTTGATGGTCAGTTATAGTGGTCAATTATGGGTCCATGTACTGTAACCATGGCAACTGCTGTTCTGCAGTAATGGTAAAATCAGGTAAAATCAGGCAATGATTTGTAAAACAAGGCCTAAACGATCCCTGGACGCTGATGAAGGAACAGCACGTTAGATGTCCAGTTAAAAGTGATGAAAAATGATTTGTGCACGGAGCCAAAACCCAATAAACTGTACAGACGCAGGTCAGCTATTGACCTGGTCGTAAGATTACTCAGAACCAGAGTCTCTGATCTCAAACCTGGGTTCCTCCTGACCCTGTTCTGATGTTGTGGATCCACTCATTGGTTCCTGCTAGTTTTACAGCAGTTGTGATCTATTGCTGTGAACAGCGCCCTCTGTCGTCCAAAACAAGCTGTCGGGACCTCTGCTCAGCGCCTCAACATCACCACCTAGTGGCAGCATTGGAAGTATTCATTCAATCATTTGGTGGAGAAATGGTTCCTTCTAGATGCTCTGATTTTCACTGTCTTCTGTACACTGTCTTCTCATTCTGTCTGCTCAATTTCTTCCTTACCACCTTTCACTGACTGTACCTCTGACTCCCTCTCTCTCCTTGCTGTCTCTTCACTCTCTTGTACTGCACTTCTCCACTCCTGCTGTAATTTAATAAATTCTGGATATATTCTCTGGATATATAAGCTCACTTCTGACTTCTCTGCAGAATTTTAGCTTTTATCAAGGAGTTCTTTTCACACATATTCCCTCTGTCCCTCAAGAATCTTCACTTTAGATTTTTTAGTCATCTTTTCTCTCAGGCTTTTACATCACCTCCCCAAGATCTCTCAGGCTTTTACCACACCTGTCTGAGATCCCTCAGGCTTTAACATCACCTGTCTGAGATCCCTCAGGCTTTTACATCACCTGTCTGAGATCCCTCAGGCTTTTACATCACCTGTCTGAGATCTCTCAGGCTTTTACATCACCTGTCTGAGATCTCTCAGGCTTTTACCAGCACTCCACATGACCCGTAATACATTACAGGCTTTAAAGCTGACTGCCCTAAAAGGGTCAAGTCAACACTGGCATGTGTGCTCAGATTAGACTGTTTACAGTGCAACTCTTTGACTATTCAAACAGCAAAAAATTCTCTCAGAGTGGGTTTCAACCCCCTCTGGTGCAGTTGCGGGCTCTTCTGGGAACTCAGTAGTGTAAGACACTGTAAGACAAGGACAAAAGTCAGGGGGTTGTTACTATATGAGCAGATGGACTGGACTGTGTCAGATCTTTGATAATGATCATTATCACTAAATCCTCACTTTAGATAATCCACTAGTGTTAAAATTTGAGGTTTGAGGGTTTGGTATATATTTTAGCCACTGTCTTATCAAACACAGAGTCTCTTCTCGTCCTCTCAGACCATCAAGCACTGCTCGTCTTGAACCCCCACTGCTGAAAAACAGGAAGACCTGCATCCAGACTCTTCTCAGTTCTGGCTCTCAGTGGTGGAACGAGCTCCCCCTGATGGTCAGAACTGCTGAGTCCCTACCGACCGACCTTTCCTGTCTTAAAAGAAAGTGTAGGTGTACTCGTCACAAGGACACTTAGTTTGTTGCTTAGGCTGTAAGAGCTAATCAGCAGTTACTGATCTGAGCTGGTTACCAAGACGATGAAGATCTAATGTGGAAACAAAGCACAGTTGTGCACAGTTGCTCTGGATAAGAGTGTCTGCCAAATGCCGTTAATGTAAATGTAAATGTTGTTGTTTAGCCTACAGCTAACATAACGGCCAGCTAACTAGCTTGCTAAAGAAAGCTAAAAGTCTGAAGTTGTTCAGGGAGAGAAAGCGGAGTGACTTAATTTTAAGATTTAAAGTTCTCATGAAGTTTGTATTATGTTATAATATTATATTATTATGTTATTTTTATGTTACCCTCAAAATATATATTAAATAGATAATATAATGTTCAGTATTATTTGAATTATAATAAATGAATACATCATTATAAGGCTTATATATATGCGGTAATTGTTTTTCTAGGTTTTTTTCCCCCAAAAGCTCTGGGGTTGCGGCATCAGAATGGTTTTCTTAAAACCATGAGGGTTACCGTGAGGTACCCCTGAGCAAGGTACTGTTCCCTCCCCTGCTCATTGGGTGCAGCTAAATTTAGCTGCCCCCTGCTGCATGGTGTGTGTATGGGTGAAAATCAGAGAAAGCTTTTTGTTGTGTTTCACAATGACAAATAATCACAAAGAAAAAAATAACAGACAAGAAAGTCTGTTCATTATATTATACTTGATTAAATCCTCACTTTAGTTACTCCACTAGTGTTCTAATGTGAGGTTTGAGATGGTTTTCAGGGGGTTTGTATTCGTTTGAGCCACTGTTGTTGTTTAGCCTATAGCTAACATAGCAGCTAGCTAACTAGCTTGCTAAAGAAAGCTAAAAGTGTGACGTTGTTGAGGGAGAGAAAGCAGAGTGACTTTATTTTCCTCTTTCTGAGTGAAAGTGTGCTGTGTTTTAGTGAGATATGGGAGACGTCCCTTCTTTATCGGTCTGAATGGACAGCATGTCCTCATCAGACCATCGCGTAGCTCATAGCGCTGCGTTTTCTCCACAGAGACACTTTAGCCTCATACTGAGTGTCTGAGGTGAACTTTTCTCTCTGGAAGGGAGATGAGGAGACATTATTGTGTTCCTTCATCACTAAAGTCCCTCAAGTGTGGTGTTTGGACCAGATGGACTGGACTGTATCAGGTCTTATTAGGTTAATCGCTCATTTGAGAAAAAGAGAAGTTGTAATAATGTGAGCCCTTTAATAATTTTAGTCTTAACTGATGATAAGCCCACTTTTTAACGTTTTCTCTCATAAACATTCCCATCATGATTTTGAGATGATTATTTGAGTATGATCTTACACATCATTTGATTAGATGGTGTGATCTGACCTCTGACCAATGGGAACCAATATAATGCTCCTGATTGTGTTCAGACCTGAGGTTTCTGAAGGCAAAGACAAAGAGGAAGCAAATTCAGCCCATACACATTGTGCAGCAGGAGGCAGCTATTTAAAGCACCGGGGAGCAGTGATGGGGACGATACTTTGCTCAAGGGTACCTCAGGGCAACCTATTGGTCTAGGAAGGAGTCCACAACCTTCTGATCCTGGGGCCAGCTCCCTAACCACTAGGCCACCACTGCCTCAATCATTTGATGGTGGAGAAATGGTTCATCTGAGATGGTCTGATTTTCTCTCCGGTGGTGGTTAATGGAACCAGATGTTCCAAACGTGTGAATTATATGTCCCTCAGTGAAGCTCCAGGTGAGTCTCTTTGTGATGGTAATAATGGCACTGTAACGGTGGCGTGGTGCGGGAAGGACGCCAACACAGAGCCAGTAGTCGAAAACATAACTTTATTAAACCAAAACATATAACCAAAATGCCACCATTAACTATAAGGCTTCGCCTGATTAATGAACTGCGCTCTGTTCTGACTCATTGGGGCTTAAATAGCAGCCCCAATGAAGCACACCTGTGTCTGAATGAGCTCAGGTGTGCTCAGTCAGAACAGAGCGCCATCTATTGTGCCCAACCGGAACCACAGGCACGACAGACTGTGACAGGCACAATGGACCATGTCAACTAAATCACTTTTGTTTTGGTGCACCACAGTTATTCCCCCCAACAAATTTATGATGGAAACAAACAAAAACTCATCATTTTACCAAAGAAACAAACGAACTTAAGGCACTTTGTGCAAATTTTTCATGCGAAACATTTTAACTCTCAATGCTATTAGCCCGCATGGCCACGCCTCTTTAAGCATATAGCCCATGTCTGTGGAAGGAGGTGTCCAGTCCCGTCACAACTTACCGTTTGGTCCAAATGACAGACTTATATTAATAGTTTGTTGGATTCTCCGGAAAAATAAAGATGCAGTTAATAATATATAGGTTAAAGGTGACAGGGACGTGAACACTACCTAGGGAAGGGATTTAGGGTAACAGGGGTGAAAGGGCACTGGGCCACTAGAGGAGTTCAGGGATGGAAGGGCAGAGGAACTATTGTGGGAAGAAGGGAAGAGGACAATGGAAGAGAGAATTGGATATATGACTGAAATAGGAGTGCAATAACAGAAATAGATGAATAAAACCAACATACAATCCATCACTCCCCCTGTGATTCTATGTAAAACCATTGAATCAACATTAAATCAATTTGAACATATAACCCCTGATCATCATGCTAAATATTCAAAATCAAACTATGATTAATGATTGAACCGTAATCATACCATCATTGATTTATCTTCAATTGATTACCTGTGCTTTTCACAATTTTTCATTATTTGTTACATGATTGCTTAAATCTTCACCACAGACTCCTTTCTACACTGATCTCGAAGAGGAGGGAGTTCACTTCTTACACACAGCAGTTCTCCTCGACTCAGCAGCAGATGAAGACAGTAGGAGGCCTTACCTCTGTCAACGTGCCAAACAGCACCTCTGTTCCTGACTCTTGGTCAACCGTGTTTTCTTCCACTTGCTTTTCCCGTCCGCTCCTCAAGTCAATCCTGTCCGTCGTGACGCCAACTGTTGGATTCTCCGATTGAGAACCGAGGTTCGAGGAGTCAGTGATGAGGCGAAGAGGTTTTTAAGCTATAGCAAAGTTTATTAACAGAAAAGTAACAGAGTTCTTACAAGATGTTCAAGAGGCCGGTCAGTGTTCCTCTCTGTGTTGAATCCTCTCTCTCTAACCTGCACAGTTCAGTGTGTGCCTTTTTATCTGTCTCCAGGAGCTCCAAGGCCTCCGGTGGAGACACCTCATCTAAGACTGGGACCTTGTTTGGGTGTTTTTGTGCAAAGAAAGCGTCACTCAGAAGAGAGCAGAGAAAAATAGAGATGCAGTTAAAAATATATAGGGGGTCTTATACATATAATTATTACCGTGTATATTATTCTTGAAGATATGTATATATATATATATAGATATATATAGATAGATAATTTATTATTATTTATTTATAGCTCCTCTACTTTTCTCCTGTACTTGTTCCTGTTCTCTCTCTATATCTTTATATATTTTTTCTTTTCTGTCTGTACACCTGTCTTTTTTTATAAGAGCCCTGTAACGCCCAAATTTCCCATTCGTGGGAGAATAAAAGATAAAAGATCACTCTACTCTACTCTAAAATAAAGTGTTAATTTATGATTAACATGCAGTTTTCACTTTCAGAAAGAGGAAAGTAGTCACACTAAGTTTCTTTAGCAAGCTAGTTAGCTAGCTGCTATGTTAGCTGTAGGCTAAACAACAACAGTGGCTCAAACGAATACAAACCCCCTGAAAACCATCTCAAACCTCACATTAGAACACTAGTGGAGTAACTAAAGTGAGGATTTAATCAAGGATAATATAATGAACAGACTTTCTTGTCTGTTATTTTTTTCTTTGTGATTATTTGTCATTGTGAAACACAACAAAAAGCTTTCTCTGATTTTCACCCATACACACACCATGCAGCAGGGGGCAGCTAAATTTAGCTGCATCCAATGAGCAGGGGAGGGAACAGTACCTTGCTCAGGGGTACCTCACGGTAACCCTCATGGTTTTAAGAAAACCATTCTGACGCTGCAACCTAGAAAAACAATTACCGCATATATAAGCCATATAATTGCCATATAATTGGGGCAGCGGTGGCCTAGTGGTTCGGGCGTCAGCCACATGATCGGAGGATCGGGGGTTCGAACCCCTTCCCAGTAGGTTGCCCTGAGGTACCCTTGAGCAAGGTGCCGTCCCCATCACTGCTCCCCGGGCGCTTTCAATAGCAGCCCACTGCTGCACATGTGTGAAATGCAGAGAATGAATTTCCCATTCGTGGGATTATAAATAAAGGATTATTATTATTATTATAATGATGTATTCATTTATTAGAATTCAAATAATACTGAACATTATATTATCTATTTCATATATATTTTGAGGGTAACATAAAAATAACACAATAATATATTATAACATAATAGAAACTTCATGCGAACTTTAAATCTTAAAATTAATGGTAATAATTGGTGTGCTGGGACTTTTACTGTATCGGGTGTAGTGTAGATTCCACAGGGCTTTTATTGGTGCGGAAAGTTATTCTGTGTCTGCGGCCTGGCCATTGTGACATCATAGAGGCTTGTGATGCTGTGTCTGCGGCCTGGCCATTGTGACATCATCGCCCGCCCCAGGGGGTATAAATTCCGGAACATCAGGGAGCTTCTGTCATTCTATGGGAGACTGTCGGAGAGTCAGGGTCCCACTAGAAAGCAGAGAGAGAACTCAAACAGAGAACTCCAGTTGAGAACTCACTGTAAAAACTTACACAGAGAACTCTGAGAACTCGAAAAGAGAACTCAAACAGAGAACTCTTAAACACATCTACACCAGAGACCTTCATCCTAAAGGTAATTAATCACAGCAGGGTGGGAACACTGGAAGAATGAGCAGGTTTTATTCTTTTTAGGGTTCTTTTAGTAAAAGTGTTGGTCATACACAGAACACTGGCCACTCACAGAACCATTCGAACACATTTACACCGTTCAGAGAACAGTTCTTCTTTCATTCTAGTGCTACATTTTATGGAGGTAAGTTGTATTATTATTTCTTAAATATTAATAGTTTTTTCTTTTTTGAACGCAGGTCATGAATTTAATGTTGTCAGTTCCGTCCATTTCGATGGCGGCTGTCCGTCATTGCATCCGGTCGATCCTCCAGAGGGTCGTCGAGAATTACGACGGGGCTCACCAACCCGTGATAGTGACGGAGAACGTGGTTCAGCAGGTCTCAGAAGACGTGAAGGAACTGCTGTTACTTTTTGAGGCCATCAGAGTAGAAGACAGTCAAGATGCTGTCCAGCAGTTCCACTCGTCCGTCATTGATGATATTTATGACCAATTTGTCAGGAGGTTTCGATCCGAGTGGGAGATGATTGATTGTATCAATTCCCAAAATGACCTGCTGACAAACATAATGGCACTCGTTATAGTGCTGGTGGTTCACAGTGTGTACTTTAGAAAACCACACTGTTCACCCTTTCTGTCCAACAGGTTTGAAGACCCCCTCGAGGGGCCTTCAAGCTCCAACCAGGCCCAGGATGAGGCACCACACTCAATCAGCAACATCCTGGACATGATGACCACGCACCACCCAAGCCTTTCAGCGCTGCTGACACTGAGGCTCCTTACAGCGCCTTCACCCCAGCAGCCCGGAGACGAGGGACAGACCGCTCCAAGATGGACCTGTCTTATTGAGAAACTCCACAGGGAGTTCCCCCCGTCTACCGTCTACGAGGGGGTCTTCAGAGCTGTTCTGTCCACTGTGTTTACGGCGCTTCTGCTTCAATTTGGGACACAGGAAACGATGCAGTTGTGCTTAGACCATCAGGACCCCACTTTTGATGAGAAAGTGGTGCACACACTGCAGAACATTCTGGAGGGAGAGGTACTAGATAGAACTTCATCAGATTCATCTCCTTCTCCAGATACATCTCCTTCAGCAGCTACACCTCCTTCACCAGCAACACCTGAAACAACAGAGGGAGATGAAAGGAGGACGCGCAATGGTGTCTGCTCCCGTCTCAGGAACATCTTCCGAAAGGTAAAGAAGGATATGAGATCTTATTTTGATGTTGTAGAACCTGTGTTATAGCATCTTCATTATTAGCAGGAACAAAGTGAATTGTGCATTAACGATGACGAGGTTGCTAATGTTCTTGTTGTTTCTTGTTACAGAGATCCAGGAACCCGTCTCAGAATGCAAATGCAGGGCCTTCGCCAAGTTCCAGCAGAGGTGGAAGTTCCAGCAGCACCTCTTCAAGGCGGCAGCCACCAAGGAGACGTGGCATCTTGTCCTGGATACAGTCCATCTTTGTGTTTTTTTTAAACCTTTTCCGTAGATGTTTTGGTTTTGGCCCTTCCTCCTGAACCCTCCCCACCTCACACACTCCAGAACCCTGTCCGTTCTGCTGGCGTCCTCTCCATCTGTCACACCTGTCTCGTACAACAGACACGGCGCTGTTCTGCGATTGCCCCCCTTTTTCAGATTCTCTATGTAGAGATACGATCTCTGAACGATTTCCGAGCTTCTGCTTTGAGAACCGCTGAACCACAGAAAGTTTGTGCGAGTGCTCAAAGCAAGAACTGGATGAAAGTTCCCAAATTTCCTCTGGTGAGCAGAAAAAGCAACTTCTGGTTCTGAGGACCTTGAAGGTCTGAAGGTTAGTGCTCGTGGATTCAGATTCCGCCTTCAATCGGGCCTGGAGTTCTGCTCCAATCCTGAGTAGGCGCGAGGCCATTAGAGAACAACCTGGATTTTGTGTCCGACAGTGACGCAAACCAGAACCAGACTTCAGTTCTAAAACCAGATTGTAATGAAAGTGGACCCCAAGTGTCCCATCTTCCCCCAAAGTACTGATTGGACCCTGAGAGGACAGCGCCGATCAAACTCAGATAAAAAATGGAACCAGCAGATGTTCCTCACCCCCCCACCCCCGCGGTCAATCCCTGAGATCTTACATGAACTGAGTCTTGAGTCCAGCTGCCAGAAGATCTCAGGTCCAACTTTGACCTGCATTCAGTTCCATCCTCAGGGGCCTTTACCACTTCCTGTCCCTTCCCTACCTTTCCCGGTTTATTTTCTTCTTTTATTTTCAGTTGTTTTTCATGTACTTTAATGTATTGGAATAAATGAATGAAATAAACTTGCTCTGTCTAGAGTGTGTTCAGTGTTCAGACCGAGTCAGAAATAGAACTGTGCTTCTAATCCCTCAGGGGTGAAACAATACTAATCAATAGACTCTTGGGAGACTGGAGTGACAATCAAAGCTCCTTTAAGCTCACTCCATCAACCATGATAGACTGAGAGTCTCTTTTCCTTTTCTTTGGCTGTGGATTTTCTTCACAGAAGAGAAGCAGCACTGATAGCTGATCTAAAGCTAAAGCTTCATGAAAGTGTCCCAGTTGTTGGATTCTCCGATTGAGAACCGAGGTTCGAGGAGTCAGTGATGAGGTGAAGAGGTTTTAAGCTATATCCAAGTTTATTAACAGAAGAGTAACAGTTCTTGCAAGATGTTCAAAAGACTAGTCAGTGTTCCTCTCTATGTTGAATCCTTTCTCTCTCTAACTTGCACAGTTCAGCGTGTGCCTTTTTATCTGTCTCCGGGAGCTCCAAGGCCTCCGGTGGAGACACCTTGTCACGGATCAGGTGTTTTGTGCACGATAGAGGGCGCTCTGTTCTGACGGAACACACCTGAGCTAATGAAGGCACAGGTGTGTTTCATTGGGGCTGACTATTTAAGCCCCGATGAGTCAGAACAGAGCGCGGCTCATTAGTTAGGCTCTGCCTACACACTGTGGTGGGTTTGTGTTTGGGAATCTGGTATTCTTGGTTTAGGCTGCAGTTCTCTTGTTTCTTGTTTTGGAAGTATAGTTAATAAAGTTACGTTTCGAACTCCTGGCTCAGCATTGGCGTCCTCCCTGAACCCCGCCACCGTTACACACCTAATCTAAGACTGTGACCTTGTTTGGGTGTTTTTGTGCAAAGAAAGTGTTACTCAGAAGAGAACGTAGAAGACAGGGACGTGAATACTACCTGGGGAAGGGATTTAGGGTAACGGGGGTGAAAGGGCCATGGAGAAAATAACAGAAATAAATTACTAAAATCAACCTACAATCCGTCACTCCCCCCTGTGATTCTATGTAAACCCATTGAATCAACATTAAATCATTAAATGAACATTAATTGAATTGAATTAAAACAAAGACCCTGA
This sequence comes from Hepsetus odoe, assembly GCA_017165825.1. Classification (NCBI taxonomy): domain Eukaryota; kingdom Metazoa; phylum Chordata; class Actinopteri; order Characiformes; family Hepsetidae; genus Hepsetus; species Hepsetus odoe. Next base: position 2,007,130 of record CM029370.1, read on the forward strand.
TCATCATGCTAAATATTCAAAATCAAACTGTGATTAATGATTGAACCATAATCATACCATCATCATCATGTATCACTAAAAGTAATGATTAATTGTTTCTACATCTGGAGACAGAGAGACTACATTGACATGTACAGTCTTACACGTCCTGGAAACAAAACATAAAACAGTCTTGATTATCAGGAGAATCAGAGTAATCGACCACATGAGTACAACCAAACCTTGAAGAATATGAGTGGTCAGAACCCCAAACGTGCTGGTGAACCATCCGAAGAGGTCCGCTGAAGATGTAGAGGCGTTCCACCATTTTCAGCAGCAAGAGGTCAAGAACCAACCTGTTCTGTGGAGTCTTGTGTCTCATGTCAATTAGTTCATAAATCAATTTGATCTAAAGCACGTGCTGTATCATTATTAACATCTTCCATTACTCTCACTACTTCTCTAATTTCATCTCAAGCTACTGTCGTTCCATGATTAGGAAAAAGAGCTGAAAAGAATCTTTTAGCAGGTTGTTCTTCAAGCTCATGAGAATGAAATAAATCCCGTTTTTGTAAATGATTAAGTCTAAAAGCTGGTATGATGTAAGCTGTAGAACATGTACCTGACCATCGTTCAGGCAGATAACTGTAAGCTGTGTTACCACAAACGTACACGGTCCCGTTCACAGAGGGAGCGTCATCTGAAAAATATGCAGTTTTGAAAATCGAGATAAATTGTACAGAATGATCATTCAGTCGCACTATGACAGACGGTACATCAGGTGTGATGGCTAAATGACAAACACTAGAACCTAAATAAGGTCCAGAACCATTATTACTCCAACACAGATTCCTTTGGGTGTGTACGCTAACTTTATGGGTGTGTCTGGTTTAGTTATTGGTCTTACGTGGTGATTAGCAGTTATGACTCTCATTACCCAAATCCTCTCGTTTCAGAAAGGGCCGGTGCAGTCGTGATCAGTGATGGCGAGGGGAACTGCAATTTGTGGGAATATTTCCACACCATGTGGAATTCGGCCACAGATCCAACAATCTGACTTGGATTTTGCAAACCCATGTGCTGCGGCTATAAAGGTGTTTCCCCTTAAACCGTGACTGACCATGAGGGCAACCTGTAAATACAAACACAAGAGAAGGTTAAACATCATGGTGTTCTTCATACACATCTTAAATACACAGAGCTGTGTATTTATGTGTTTTTCTCTATTTTTTATTTTTTTTCCAAGTACGTGTGTGTGTGAATGAGTTCACTGTCTTCTGGCTGGTTGAAGTTTCATCCACTTCGTTGCCCAGCAGCGGAGGCTACTAAGGGAGAGGTTACTAGCACTTCACCTTAGAGCATTCCTCTATGTCAGGAACAAAGTCTTCAGTCCTGAAGACTGAGGACGATGAGGGCAATGGCATATCCGATGCCCATCATTTGACAAATTTCTTGGCAAACTGCAACTGTGACGTGTGTCCCTTGATCTGATCATGCGACAGGGCAGGCCCCATCTTGGTATGAAATCCTTCACCAAAGTTGTCGCCGTGTTTGCAGCCGTTGCTTTTCGGCACGGTGATGCTTCCACCCATCTTGAAAACTTGTCCACAATGACCAACACTTGGACTTCCATCCAAGTCCATCGTTCTTCAGCTGGGCTGTTGTGTTGCATGTCTTTGATGTCTTCCATGTGTTTGTAGAGTGCTCTGACACTTGCTTCGGCCTTCACGCTGGATTCACCTTTCTCTGCAGCGATTTTTGCAGCCTCATCAGCGAGAGCATTTCCTCTGTGTTCCATTGCGTCGGTTTTGGTGTGTGCTTTGCACTTCATGATTGACACTTCTTTTGGGAGTTGAACTACATGTAACAGTTCTTCCGCAAGTTCTCCATTTTTCACTGGAGTTCCTGCGGCTGTTAGAAACCCTCTTTGTTTCCACAGTAGTCCAAAATTGTGGACAACACCAAAAGCATATCTTGAACCTGTGTAGATGTCTGCTGTTTGATTTTCAGCCAGTTTGCAGGCTTCGATGAGAGCTTTTAATTCTGCTTGTTGAGCGGATGTCCCTTTTGACATGCTTCCGCTGATCAGAACATCTGTTTCTGATGTCACCGCCCATCCTGCAGTTCTCAATCCATTTTTGACCATTGAGGAACCGTCGGTGTACAGCACCAGATCGGGATTCTGCAAAGGCACTTCTTGGGTGCTTGACACTTCCTCCATTGTCGTGATTATTTGGTCATCAATTTCTGTGTCCGTTGGGAGTAGGGTCGCAGGATTGGACAGACTTGCTTTTTCAATGACAATATTGGATGATTCCAAAATGGTGGACCATTTCGCCCATCGAGCGGCTGTGACTTGTGATGCTCGACTCAAGGTTAGCAGAGTATGGAGAGCATGTGGACATTTGACCACCAGTGTCTGATCTAACACCAGGCTGGAAACTGTGTTAACGGCCAAATATGTTGCTTGAACTGCTCGAAGACACGGACCCCATCCAAGGGCCACGTTATCCAGTTTCGCTGAGTAGTATCCAACAGGTCTCTGCAAACCGCCATGATCTTGGGAAAGCACTGCTGTCATGTATCCATCTCCTTCATGGACATTCAGTGTGAAAGGCTGTCTTGGGTCTAGAATTCCCAGAGCAGGTGCTAGACAGAACGCCTTTTTCAGACTCTGGAAAGCTTGGATTTGTTTTTGGTTCAACTCGATTGGATCTGTTGGATCCTTCCATCCTTTTAGCAGATCGTTCAGAGGTTGTGTGATTTCTGTGTACGAATCAACCCATGCTCGGTTGTAGTTGCACAATCCTAAGAAAGAGCGCAATTCCTTCATTGTTTTCGGCTCTTTTGCTGTCTTACACGCTTGTGTTCGATCTTGAGTGATTTCTCGTTTTCCCTGTGAAATCTTCTGTCCAAGATAGACAACTTCAGCTTGCATGATTTGAGCTTTGTTGAAACTTGCTTTGTGTCCTTTTTCATGTAGAAGATCCAAGACATGCAAAACATCTTGCTCATGTTGATCTTCTTCCTCTGAAGCAATCAGGACGTCATCAGTGTGTTGAATGACTGTTGATTCCATTTCACGTCTTCCTCTGACGGGAGCAAGGCGGGCAGGAACATGATCAGTGTCACTCTCGCTTTCACTCTCACTTTCATTCACTCTGTGGTTTTCTGCATGTTTTTCCTTCACAGAGGGTTTTTCACACAAAGTGTGTTTTAGTGGTGCATTGTTGGATGACAAGACTCCTTCGTCTTGCTGGCATTGACACACAGATGATTTTGATCGCACCATCTGACGAAGTCCCTGATGACCCCCCTGTATTCCTGCTCGTTCCCCTCGGACACACGACCAACAATAGCGGTGTCGTCGGAGAACTTCTGCAGGTGGCAGGTGTCCGTGTTGTGTTTGAAGTCTGCCGTGTACAGGGTGAAGAGGAAGGGGGAGGACTGTTCCTTGTGGGGCTCCAGTGCTGCAGACCACCACCTCAGACACACAGTCCTGGAGTCTCACATACTGGGGTCTATTGGTGAGGTAGTCAATAATCCACTCAGACATGTGATGGTCCACACCCACTCCCTCCAACTTCCCCCTCAGAACTGAAGGCTGGATTGTGTTGAAAGCACTGGAAAAGTCAAAGAACATGACTCTCACAGTGCTCTTGTCACTCTCCAGGTGAGTGAGGGCCCGATGCAGCAGGTAGATGACAGCGTCATCCACCCCAATGTGCGGCTGGTAAGCAAACTGCAGTGGGTCCAGGTCCCTCCTGACCAGTGGACCAAGGTGATGGAGGATGACCCTCTCCATAGCCTTCATCAGGTTAGAAGTGAGGGCAACAGGTCTGAAATGGTTTGGCTCCTTGGGGTGTGACGTCTTGGGGACTGGAACGAGGCATGAGGTCTTCCACAGAATGGGGACACGCTCCAGGCTGAGGCTGAGGTTAAAGATGTAGGTGAGAACCTCACAGAGTTGATCTGCACAGTCTCTCAACAGGCTGGAGCTGATGCCATCTGGACCTGTGGCTTTCCTGTGCTTCAGCTTCCTCAGCTGACACCGCACCTGGTCAGTTGTGATGGAGAGGCTATCGTGTGGTGAGAGAGTGGGAGCCTCCTGATGAGTGGGGTAGCAGGAGGGGGCAAGGGGGGCACTGGCATGTGATGAGCTCTGATGGTTGGGTGAGGGGCAGATTCCTGAGTCAAACCTGTTGAAGAACAGATTTAGACTATTAGCCCAGTCCTGATCTCCAGACTCTGGGCCTCCCCTACTCACTGTGCTCCTACCAGTAATGGTGTTCAGGCCTCTCCACACACCTCTGAGGTTGTTTAACTGCACCGTGGGCAGCGGTGGCCTAGTGGTTAGGGCGTCAGCCACATGATCGGAGGAACGGGGTTTTGAACCCCTTCCCAGTAGGTTGCCCTGAGGTACCCTTGAGCAAGGTGCCGTCCCCATGACTGCTCCCCGGGCGCTTTCAATAGCAGCCCACTGCTGCACATGTGTGTATTGGTGAAATGCAGAGAGTGAATTTCACATTCGTGGGATTATAAATAAAGGATTATTATTATTATTAGTTTGAGCTGCTCCTCCAGCCTCTCTCTGTATCGGTCCTTCCCCCTCCTTATTTCTCTTTTCAGCTCCTGAGCTGTTCTCATTGCCTCCTTATCTCCTGATCTGAAGGCTCTTGATTTCTGCTTCAGCAGAGCTCTCAGATCAGGGGTCAGCCATGGTTTATTATTGGAGTAACACCGTACTCTCCTGGTCGGTACAGTGTTCTCCACACAGAAGGTGATGTAGTCAGTTATGCAGACTGTTAAACTGTCGATGATGTTTAGATTGGGAGAAATAGCTTACATAACAACCTAATTAAATTCTTTACAAATGAGAATAAGAGGACAGTGGAGTGGTTAGGATGGAGGGAGTGGAGGAGTTTAAATAATCGAGGTGGACAAATCAGAGTAATGATGACAAACGGGGACCACTGAGAGTGAAAGGGAAGATTTACAGAACTGTGGTGAGACCAGCTGTTACACGGGTTGGAGACAGTAATGAGACCAGCTCGTTGGGTGTGACAAGGATGGACAGGATTAGAAATGAGTATATTAGTGGGACGGATCAGGTTTGACGTTCCAAAGACAAAGTGAGTGAAGTAAGGTTGCGTTGGTTTGGACATGTCCAGAGGAGAGACGAGGAGGATGTTGAAGATGGAGCTGCCAGGAAAGAGGAGAAGAGGAAGACCAGAGAACAGGTTTATGGTTGGTTTGAAGGAGGAAGATGCAGAGGACAGGAAGACATGGAAACGGATGATCAGCTGTGGCGACCCCTAAACGGGAGCGGTCAAAAGAAGAACCCTAGTGTAAAAAATACATTACAAAAAAACAGCTGAGGAAGTGAAAGACCCAAATCAGAAAGAGCAGAATAGTTCAAGATTTATTGAATTTTACAAAACATCACTCCTTTTTTACAGTTTAAATTCAACAGTAAGACAGATTCTCCGTGTTAATTAACCCCAAATCCTTTTCTTAAACAGCAGATCGACCAAAATCAGAAGAAACAGAACCTGAACTATACTTAATAAAACCTGCAACTGCCAAAATAAACAGATAAAAGATTAAAACACTAGTATATACAGGCCGTAAAAGAGGGGACGAGGGGTGTAAAAGGCTCTATCTGCGAACACTCCTGGCCTCCAGGATCTGCACCGCCAGCCTGTTTTTGAGGGTTCGCAGTTTGGTGCTGTAGTGGTTCTGCAGCTCGGCAGACAGACGTTCATGCAAATTCCGCAAACACGACAGAGCCTTACAGTCGGGAACGTTCAGCAGCGTGTGGAAAAACTCCTGCCACAGATCACCATGAGGATTTCTGAGAGAGACAGTATTCAAAGCAAGAAAAAGTATTATAATTATTAATATTTATTATTAATAATAATAATAATAATAATATTAAGAAGAATAAGAAGATTGAGAAGAATCTCAAACCTCTTGAAGACTCCGTTAGTTTTCCAAACTCCTCCTTCACTTCTAACCTTCATGTATGACCCGAACATCAAACAGTGTACGGTACCAGCCACGCCAAAGTAGTCTGTCTACAGAGAACAAACAGGTGTGAATAACGAGTGTGTTTAATTAGGCATCTTGGTCAGGTGTGAAATTTATATTAGGAGTGAAAGGATTAAATGCGATTGGTCAGGTGTGAAATGATGAAGTGGGGCTGGTCAGGTCTGAAGGGATACCTGGTAATTCCAGGGTCGTCCGCTCAGCATCTCTGTGCACTGGAAGCCGGAGGTCATGCAGCGGGCAGTGAAGGCAGTGTCCTGAGGAAACAGGGTCATATCGATGCTCTGACCAAAGTCTATCAGAACCAGCCCATGATCCAAACTCTCAGCATCAAAGTCCTCGTTCTTCAGGAACCTGCAGGAATATCAGATACAGAACCAAGTGACACAGCGAGCGTCAGTGGGGTCAGAGAGCAGTCACAGCTTTAAACCACAACCTGCTCAGAGTTCTGGTTCTGATATTGGTTTATGGGGGTTTCCTACTGGAACTGGGCCTTATCACCATCGCACCATGTTTACTCTTTATAAATGAACCTCACTGTTTGATTTGTGGTTTGGGCTTCTCTATGGTTCTGGTGTAAAAGCCCCACAAACTCAGTAACAGTATAACTTTCAGATAAACAATTGCAGCCTCCAAAGGAAAAATCTAACTTCTGTTTGGGTTCACAGAACCGTCCCACCACAGAACCCTGTTACCAGTTCTAAAGAATATAAAATGGGGCTGTACAAGCACAGTGCGGCTCGGTTCTGGATGCCAGAGACCTCTGAAAACAGGGTCTGTTTTTCAAAGTGTGTTCATCAGTAAAAAGTAAAGAGACAGATTTGGATCTTCTACAGGAACCCAGTTCTTCAGTGATTTGACACCACATGAGAGGGCAGAGCCAAGCTGAAATTGACCAAACACAGAAATACAGACAATTCTGTCAGACAGGTTCTGATAAGTTAAAGAACCCAAACCCAATATCTAAGGTTGTGTGCGCTGATGGTAATACGGAGTTAGCCTCTCAAGATTCTCTGTACCGTTCTCCCAGCAGGAAGTTATCAGGTTTGATGTCAGCGTGGACAATCCCAGCACCATGCAGCTGCTCCACCATCTGCAGGACACATGCGCTGAAATACAGAACCAACGGCTGGGGCATCACCTTCTCACTACGAGTCTTATAGAGGTTCACCACACTCTGAGAGACAGAGACAGAGAGACAGAGACAGAGACAGAGAGACAGAGAGACAGAGAGACAGAGAGACAGAGAGACAGAGAGACAGAGAGACAGAGAGACAGAGAGACAGAGAGACAGAGAGACAGAGAGACAGAGAGAGAGAGAGAGAGAGAGAGACTTTTTTCCCCTGACACTGAAAGAAAGCAGAGGCGGTCACTGACTAATGATGAACTGGACAAGTTTGTCCTCCAGTCCTTACCAGCAATGTCCCGCCGCTGTGCAGCTCGCCCGTCAGGATGCTCCCGTTGGTGAACAGGTGAGCGGAGTAAAGCTGGTTGAACAGTTGACGAGCTCTGGGCTCAATGCGAGCGTCCAGCTGGCTGTTAATGTAAAACTCCCATGGGTTTGCTGGCTTCTGCACCTGCGCAGGTAAGAAATCCAACATCAAAGAGATTAAAGTGGACCTTATCCTTTTAATAACGTACATAAAAACACTGTATAATCTAATTCAGGCTGTTTCCTCCTTTACCGGTGACGATTTAATGGCGTCACCGTCTCTAAATCTTTGTACTTTGTGATGTCATACGTTGTCCTTGCTCCTCCCTTACCCTACTGGCCGCCCCTGTGCCCTAACCACACCCTGTTTGTAGAATCATCGCTTATCCAGAGCGACTTCCATGTCCTAATTACAGGGACTCGAACCTGGAACCTCTTGAACCATAGACCCATAGGCAAGTACCCTACCGCCACCCATAGGGAGTTGGGTAACAACAGCATTTAGCAGCCGCTCTTATGCTAATTACAGCATTTTTAGCTGTAATTACAGGGACAGTCCCCCTGGAGCAATTCAGGGTTCAGGGTCTTGCTCAGGGACCCAGTGGTGGTAGTGGCAGAAGAAGACACCCTACAAACTGTGAAAGGACATTCTTAAACTAAGACCTTTTTGAAGTTTGAAGCATGTGAATGTATTAGAGGATACAACTGTTAACTGTAAAAAGAATTGGAAGAAGTATGAAAAATATATATATCTCTCTCTCTCCCTCTCCATCCATCTCTCATTAGTTTCACAATCCTGACAATCCCAAAGGTAGTCAGGATTGTCTTATAAAGCTGGTGGAGCTGATGTAGATTAAGCCCCACCAGTTATCAAACTGTTAAAATGAATGTTGATGGTGGGTGTCACCAAACCATTCTTTACCTTCAGGATGAGTTTGTTTGAGGTGGTGAGGTTGGTGGCCTGATAGACGGTGGCGAAGGCACCCTGACCCACCACGAAATCCACCCGCAGAGACTCCTCCCCTGAAAACCAGAGAGAAAACAGAAAAGAGTTTCCATGCTGTCAGATTCTGTCAATCAACTTCTGGGCCAAATCCTGACAGATGGAGCTGATTCCTGCAGAATCCGTGCTTGAAGTTGATCAAAATGTGTGAGGTTTTGTGTTCAATCCTCAAGAGGCAGGTGGAAAAACAAGTTCTCAATGGGATTAATGTCTGGAGAGTTTCCTGGCCACGGACCCAAATTTATGTTTTGTTCTCCGAGACACTGGATCACTTTTGCTTCATGGCACGGAACTCCATAATGCTGGAAGAGACATTGTTCTTCATCAAACTGTACTTTGAATGGTTGGGAGAAGTTGCTCCGGGAAAAGGTTTTTCATTCTTTTTCATGACTGTTTGGCAAAATCATGAGTGAGACACTCCCTTGGCTGAGAAGCTCCACACAGATGTTCTCGGGATGCTTTATTGTTGGTAGGACGCAGGACTGATGTAACGTTCACCTTTTCTTCTACTTTCCAGGGCATCCTGAAGCCTCTTCATAACAACGGAACCTCTCCTTAAAGTTCTCTATGATGTGATAAAAAGTTGACTTTGATTCTTTCCTGAACGCATAGCGGGCAGTATGGCTCTATAATGAGCTGAAACTGTGCAGAAAAGCAGACAGAACTTATCCACCGACAAAACTGGCTCGGACATCAAACTTGGATTAGAACCTGAAAAGTCTGTTTTCAGGTCCTAATCCAATGTAATTCAAAGTGGAACACTTAAACAAAATTGTTGTTTACTTCCAGCAGAACCCATCAAAACACCCAGAGAGGTGTTCTTGTTTATGTTGTGTAGAACCTCCTCCACTGATCCCATACCCTTGATTACAGTGGTTCTGCTCTAAATTGATTTAAATGAGTGAGTATCAGTAATGCTACCAAATCTGTTCCCTGTTGGTGGAAAAGCGTTAAAATGCAGCAGATTTAGTGTGTTTACCCATTGGAACAGTCATTTTGGGAGTGATTGCGGGGAGGCTGTGGTTCCAAATGCTGAGGTTTGGGTAGGAAGACAGAGGGGTCTTCAGGCTGGAGAGCAGAGATGTGATCAAGTCCTCGTCCCACGGGTCAGACACCAGCACTGAAAGAGCGAGAGAGAGATTTTTTTTTAATCAATTTCAGAAAATGTGGTGAAGCTTGTGGCTCAGAAGAAGGATTGGGGAGAAGAACTGGGGTGTGGGGAACTGCATTTACATTTTATTCATTTAACTGCAATTAAATGAACAATTATATTGATCAAAAACAGCAGGATGGAGTCAGAACTGTTCCCACTTTGTGTGTCTAAATGTTCCTCACAGACATGCAATGGTGGTGAAGACACCGAGGTTCTAGTTTGTGGAGAATTTTGGACTGATAACACATACAGGCAAAATAGTGCCTTAAAGGGAGTGAGTGAACAGCATCTATACCTGAAGGAGCATAATCAGGTTCCAAAATTTGCTGGGGACTCATTGGAACATCGCTCTGCAGCAGCTGCCCAGGAACTGGAGGAATGTCTGGCGCTACAGATCCTCTCTGTGGAGTCATCAGGACATCCAGATCAGGTTCAGTCACTCGTACTGGACTCTCCGTGCAGAGCCAGTTCAGACCTGGAGCAGGTTCTGGACTCATGGGGACATCCAGCGGGGGGTTTGAGGCCTGTTTCAGACTCAAGAGGGATCGCTGTACGAAAGGACAAAGAAAAACAACCAACTGGTTTAAAAAAAAAAAAAAAAAAAAAAAAAAAAAGTAATAAAAACAAAACCAAACACATTGTCCAGCCATACCTCCAAAACCCTCTTCTCTGATTTCCGCCTGTTGAAGGATCTCTTGGAGAGAAGAATTCCGGATTGTTCCAGTGTTTGGAATGGATGCTGATCTGATTCCTGCATGGGCTTGGGACTCTGTGGGACATGATGTGGATCTGATGGCTTCTCTGGACTTTGGAAGATGCTCCACATGGAGATAGACTGGACTGCTGGAGGTCCAGGGTCTGTTCTGTTGGTCTGGGGGGATCTGATTGAAGATACAATAATCAATCAAGCATGTTTTAAACAAAATATCTGAAGCCAGATCAGAAGAAAAAGACATTCGGCAGCTGCTGCCGCCGCTGCGCACGCTGCACATCAGATGAACAAATATGGTGAGAAGATGTTTCAGCCCTACCTGACGGTCACCTCTGCGCTGTAGTTGGCAAGTTGAGCTGGACCGTCTCCCTTAAGCCAGCCAATCCCCAGTGCTGGTTCTGGACTCATGGGAATGTCCTGGATGTCTCTGCGCTCTGGTAGAAACGCACAGGACTGCTGGGTTAAAACTTGGTTCTCCTGGAGGATGTCTTGCTTCTGCTGTTTACAGCAGCGGAAAGATTTCTTTGGCAGGAGAAGATCATCCTCTCCCCGACCAGGAAACACGTCCACTCCCGGCTGCAGCGGAACCGGTAGGTTGCTTGAGTTGAGCAGGCCTGTGTTAGAACCTGTCTGATTGGTTCTTTCTGGGCTCTGGTAGACGCTCCAGCCGGGTCTGGTGTTGTTAACTTGCAAGCTGGAGTTAAACTTCTCGGATTGGGTTTCTCTCACCAAATGAACGCTGTTGGAGTGAAGCTCTTGGCCCATTTCTGGTGGTTTAATTCTCTCTAGGCTCTGGTAGACGCTCCAGGTAGGCTTGATGTTTTGGCTGGTTAAGTTTGGCTGGTCCAGATGTGGTTCGCTCATTGAATGCATGCTGTTTAAGTGGAGTTCTCTGTTAGAACCTGTCTGGTTGGTTCTCTCTGGGCTCTGGTAGATGCTCCAGCTGGGTTTAGTGCTGGAGCCAAGGTGCCGGCTGGCCTCGGCCGTGTTCTCATGTAAAGTCAGCGGGCCCAGCGGTTGCCTGCTGAGATTGCAGCTGGTCTGGTTGTGGGTCAGAGAGAGCGTCTGGTTCTGCTGGGGCAGACTCACGCCCTCTCCCACAATGGTGCCCTGAGCCTTCAGGCTAAACTCATCAGGCTCTAACGGCCTCTCTTCAGACGGACTCTGCTCCAAGATCGGACTGAGAACAATCACAGAGAGAAAGAGAGGTGAGAACCAGGCATATCCCTTTCACATCACACACTGAGGAGCAGCAAGAGCTGCTTGATGTGCACAGAATATCCGAGTTAATTGGCTCTTTAAAACGTTCTTCCTTCAGTGAATTAAATTATTTGTGGCTAAACCACTCAAGCTGGATCCACCTGTAGCTTCTTTAGATACTTCGCTTACAAGTCAGAAGTCAAATCTTTTCACCCCAAAACTTCTCTCCACCCACTGTCTTCCTCCAGATCTTCATGAAGGTGGATCAGACTTGTGGGTGTGGTTTAGGACACAGAAGGACTTCAACTAAACTCCAGACTTCTTACACAACAGGGTGTGTTTCCAGGAGCTGATCTAGAATCAGTCCTCAACACGGAGGAATCTGATCTCAGATCAGTCTGAACAGCAGTTCTGGAGTTTGCAGAGACAGCATGTCCTACTGTGTCCTAACCCACACCCACCTTCATGAAGATCTGTAGAGATGAGTGGGTGGAATGAAGGGATCTGGGTGATGGTGTGTAACAGGGTGTGATGGTAAAGCCACTTCATTAAAATTAAACAATTATATTCAGCACTTAAAAAGGTAGATCAGGCAGGTGATACAGAAGGAAAGGTTTACCTGAGTTTGGTGGGTTGACGCTGGTAGGGGTTTTCCTCTGCCTCGCTGAAACCTTCTACAGAACACACACACACACACACACACACACACACACACACACACACACACTTTACCAGCCTTTATAATGCAGGATCTAGGTTCCGCTAACTGGCCCAGTTCTGTGCTTTTGAGCCCCTCATTTCTTCCTGTTTCTCTTCCAGACGTTCTTGTATCTTTAACGTCTTGCTGAGGAACAGTTCTCCCTGAAGGACAGTGTTTTTGTCTCTCCTGAACGTGGTCGATATTTAAGTGTGTGTGTGTGTGTGTGTGTGTGTGTCTGTGTACCTGGATTGTGCTCGGTGTTGCAGGTGTACGGGGCAGTGGGGTAGAGGGGGGTAGATGCCAGGTGGGCGGCCAGGGCGAAGTCGCGGGTGTGGTTTGAGCAGGCGGTAATGGAGGCATATTGAGCTCCCCACACTGCACTCTCGTCCGTCAGAGATTCGACACCTAATGGTGTGTCCTACACACACACACACACACACACACACACACACACACACACAGTAGTGAGAGACCGAAGGTGCTGTGTGTGAGGACTCTGGGTGTAAAAGGTCCTCCCTCCTTCACTCACGTTGGGTTTGGACACGGGGATCTCCATCAGTGCCCGAGCTGCCGGCCTGCTCCTCTCCACCTGCTCCTCCTCACTGACACACACACACCATTAATGTTCAAGTGTTACAGCACCGTCCTGCTGAATTCTACGTCTGTTTTTCCACCCAGCTTTCGGAATGAGGCACAAAACATTTGCTTAAAATCGCTTTAAAAAGAATCTCCATACCTTCCATTTTCATCCTGATAAATCCTGAAGAGCGCAGAGGATGGAGGTTTTGCTAGAGGGTGCAAACACACACACACACACACACACAAAATGTTTAGGTTTATGTCATGTCAGTCAGGATGTCAGTTCTAGCTCTAGAAACTCATTTGTTTAAATAAATGTATTCTCTGTTCACTGAGTGGACAGAAGGGGGCACCACCCTCACCGTTCACCCTGCAGCTGTTCTCGAAGCTGTTCTCAGCCACGCGGGTCGTGGTGTTGAACAGCGAGTCCTGCAGGAGAGTCGGAGCCTGAAACATGTCCATGATCACGTCTGGACGGAGACAAGAGGGAGAGCTCAAATTAAGTGACCGTCTTAAAGTCTTTTAAGTCTCTTAATATCAAAAAAAAAAAAAAAAAAAAACTTTAATTTTTCAAATTTCTCTTCATTCTGAAGAGATAAATGTGTGATACGAGAGAAACGTACCCAGAGCCTCTCGTGTGTTTACAGTGGGAGAAGGAAGCGCCCGTGAAGGAGTCGCCGAAATCAGACCCAGAGACGTGTTAGGAGTGACGTGAGAGTGATTAGAGACTCCGTGAGCAGCTGAGAGAGAGACAGAGACGGTGGGAGAAACCAATTAGCCGCTTGTTCTTTAGAGAGAAATTGAGGGAAATGGTGTGGAAGTTCGTACCGTCTGCAGCAGCGTCGGCCGCTCCGTGTTCAGATTTGTCTCTGTAACAAGCACAGCAGAAAAAAAATGAAACCCATGGACGCCGTGAAGCTGCTCAGCATCAGGCAGGACTGATCTGAGGCGCTTCAGTTTTAAAACCAAAATTTGATTGTTTTTGCAGGAGTGAAGATCCTGCTATAGGCCACTCAAATACAGCTTTCAGACTTCACGGTTTGGAGACAAACTGAGACAAAGTGTTGGGGAGGACGTCCAGAGGAGAGACGAGGAGCACATCAGGAGAAGCATGTTGAAGATGGAGTTGCCAGAAAGAGAAGAGGAAGGACAAAGAGGAGGTTTATGGAGGTGGAGAGAGACGACGGTGTGAAAGAGGAAGATGCAGGACAGGAAGACATGCAGGTGGATGATTTACTGTGGAGACGCCTGATTGGAGCAGCTGGAATAAGAAAAAGGTTCTGTTGTTCTTCAGTGTGAACAGATTCCTCACCGCTCTGAAGCTGCCTGAAGCTGACCGTCTCTGAGGAGCAAGCGCTCAGCCTGGTTCCAGCTTGCTGTTCTCTGGTCCACTGGCTGCTGTTGGACCTGACTGTCCGAGTCCGGGACAGCAGCACAGAGTGAGGAACCAGCACCAACACACAGACTCAGCCTGGACATCGGCACCTAAAGGACAAAATCATCATCATCATCATCATCATCATCCTTCTCACCGTTCACAATATCCAAAGATCTAAATCCTGTAATTCAAGTCCTCCAGAACAGGTTTGGTAACAAATGGTTCTAACAGTAGTGCGGAATGGAACCGGACGTCCCACATCTAAAAATAGTCCATCTGAACTAAATCGCTGTTCTTCGTGTCCCTCCACCATGAACGGGTTCAGTTTTAGTCCAGAATCTTCTCAGAACTAAAACACCGTCTCAGACACCAGACAGCGTCTCCACCACCGTCTGTCAGGGACGTTCAGACACCAGACAGCGTCTCCACCACCGCCTGTCAGGGACGTTCAGAAGTCCGGTTCCATTCACGCACACTGGGGCGGTTCTGACTGTGTTTATGGACTAAACTTTTGGGAATTCTGCTTTTCAAAAAAGGCTACAAAACAATTTTGCTAAATGAAAAATGTTTGATTAAAGATCCAACATTGTGGTCAAAATGAATAAATTAAAAATAAGATGTGAATAATTCAGATCTGCTCGAGGTCCTCATCACACGGTCAGGACCTTTCATGTAATATCATCACTCTGACCTTCACACTGTTCCACAGCAGGTGGGACTCAGACTTTCTCCTGAGAAAGGACGACTGAGGCTGATCAGGGAAACTTAGAGCAGCAGGTTCGGTCAGGGCTGAGGTCCGAGCTGGACCCGCGGACCCGTCCGGTGGGACAGGATTGCTGCATGATTCTGCACCATACAGCTCCTAAAAACAGACCAGGGGTGGAAAATGGTAGTGAGACCAGGCATGTTATATGGGCTGTGATTAAGCAGCCGTCACCTCGTGACTGTTGCACCATTTAAGGTGGAATGGGACATTTAGGGCTGAAGTAAATGAGTGTACTGGAAACAGGTGTCTTGTCCAGAACTCGGTCCTTACCTGGGTCTCCTGCTTGGTTTCTGCACTCAGTTTACTGTTCAGCTCCTCCAACAGCTTCTTCATCCTCACCACCTCCTCCTCCTCCTCCTCCCACCTCCAGATCACCTCTTCTGAACACACACACACACACACACACACAACGAACTTTAAAGATGGTCAGCTTTCAAAGTGCTGCACGCTGTGTGTTTAATCATCAATAAGAAGTCATCTGAACTTCTAAACACTGGCAGCAAGTTCGGGAGTCGATTTTGAGTCCATCTTCAACCTGAAGAGGTCCATCCAGCTCATCTTCAATAACACCAGTCAAGACCAGTACCACCTCCACCTTACTGGTGTCTGAGTGGAAGTGGAGCTCTGTGTCTGGTACTGATCCGGACACAGGACGGTCCATGTGGTCCATCAAGAAACACTCGTCTCCATCAAACCTGAAACATCTTGGTCCAGTCTTGATGTTCAGCTGCTGTGTCTCGTTTAGTGATGAAGTGGTGATGGAGAAGAAGCTCCTAATAATTCTGCACACTTTGATATCAGGTATTGATCTCTTTAGGCCACACCTCCCTCATTACACAAACACATCACCTGATCTGCTTCGATCCGATCAGCATTCAGGTTTATACAACTTCGAGTTGAAAGATCTGCAGAAAAACGTTGAGACCCTCCAAATACTCCCCTGGATAACAAGTGTGCAGACAGTGTAAACATTTAAAATAGAAAAGTCTAAATAAAACCACATGGGTGGAAATAAATAAGTGACAGAGTGAAGAGAGTGAACCCATCTGTAGGGGTTAAACCAGTCAAAGGTGAGAATGTACTCTGTGTGTGTGTGTGTGTGTGTGTGTGTGTGTGTGTGTGAGAAACTAACCCTGTTTTTTCTGCAGTTCTTGTTGTCGGAGTTTGTTGAAGTATCTTCGCGCTCGAAGCTCCTCAAAGGAGAGTTCTGACCCATCACACTCCAGTTCCTTCACGCAGTACATCGACACGCACTCCACACCGCCGCCAACAGGCTTCGGGTTATTCTCCGAGCGAGAGATTCTGCGTACGCACGCACACACACACACACACACACACAGCTTGACCTCATCTTAACCTGCACATAAAATTTGTGAGCTTTATAAAGAATAAAACAATCCTCTTTCCAATATTTCTGTACATAAAACTGCAGCTTTGTGAACATTTTAAATAACGGGCTGGTGCTGGTCTACTGGTGGTACTTGTCTATGGACCTGTGGATCAAGAGGTCCCCAGTTCGAATCCCACCTCCAGCACTACCACCACTGGGTCCCTGAGACCCTGAACCCTGAGTGTCTCCAGGGGGGACTGTCCCTGTACTCAGGACATGGACGTCTCTCTGGATGAGAGCGTCTGATAAATGCTGTAAATGTAAATAATAATAATAATAATTCTACAACATTAAGCATTTAAAGCTGCTTGTGATGTCACAACCACGGGACTCCTCACTGATCCTGGAGTTTAAAACCAAACTAACTCTGTACTGTTAGTAGACCCAAGGGGGTTGGGTAGCCGGTTGACCTTGGACCCTCAGAGGTTTTTTCTCCACATAGTGGAGTTTTTGGTTCCTCTCCTCCGTAGTCGTCCGGCTTAAACATCTTAAACATCTATTACTGTAACCTGTTATCAATGTAAAGTGCCTTGGGGCAACTTCGTTGTAAAAGGCGCTATACAAGAATAAATTGAATTGAATTTAGACCCGCTTCAGTTCCGCCCCTCCCGAACCGCAAGAAACACGTCCTTACATGCGAATCGTCCTGTCGGTCGGAAACGAGGCGCTTTCTGGCTCCTGAAAAAACACAGAAATAAACCCAGACTGTCGACAGCAGCAAGATAACGGACGACAAAACAGAGAAGTGGAAATACAGCGTGAAAAAGAAGAGGCGGGGAATGAGAACAATAAACCAAACAGACAGCGTTCCAGTACCTTGCAGTGCGGCTGGAGCGCCTCCCTCGGCCGCGGGTTCTGATTGACCAGCTGAGAGTTCTGCAGAGGAGTCCTCCCATGATCTGGGTCAAAGACGCGGCGGTTACGAGAGTGAAGACGAGTTTCAGGCTGTAATTATTGTGCTGAAATGCTTCCTACCTGCCGGTGCTGCGGGACCTTTAGCGGTTCTGCTCTGGAAAAGTCTGGAACAGTAAACAGAAATATTCACAAACGCAATCATGTCTATTAAATATGGTGCTGCCAGGTTTTAATTGGACAACATTATAAATAATCTAATGAATCTAAAGCCTTTGATTTTGAAAGTCTGGCCCATTCAGTGCTCAAGCCTCAGGTCTGGACTTTTGGCCAAAATAAAGAATGAAAATTCATCTAAATCACCACATTCAAAAACCGGTTAGAAAAATACCAATGAGCTCTTTTCCCCTAAAAGTGTTTCGTGGTTCTTGTAAACGTGACGAAAGTCGCAGTGTTTCCTGTCAGAGCCACACAAACTCCAGCGGCGCGAGTGTGCATCAGCACAAACCCCAGCAGTTCAACTGAACACAGGGCGTCCAGAACCTTCTGAGATCAGTCTGAAGGAACCCAGACTTCCAGAAAACTCAGGCTGCGTGAAGAAAGCTCACAGGGTCTCTGTGTGGTGTGTTTGAATCTCCACACACACACACACACACACACACACACACACACACACACACACACACACACACACACACACACACTCCTGGACAGTCCTGGGTTGGGACTGACCTGTATTGCTGCAGGACAGTGTCCTGAGGTTCTGCCTGGTTCTCCAGGGCTCTCTGATAGACCTGCTCTGCCTGAGAGAACAGACCTTTATGCTCAAACTGCTGAGCCCAGGACACGTAGAGCGCCGCCGCCCGCGCCCCCACACCACGGCCGTGTACAAAACTGTACAACTTTATTGGATCAGGGTAAAAACTCGCCTGCAGAACACGAACACACACACACACACACACACACACACACACACACACACACACACCAGTTTTACTATCAACACACAGTAGACACAGACAGATTTACATTTAATTTAAAGACAGGTGGACAGAGAGACAGACATTAATGAGACAGATGTGTTATTGTGTTCACTGTAACCTAATAACACACTCACACACTCACACACACACACACTCACACACTCACACACTGAATGCAGCGGAGGATGAAGCGGGGGTCGTCATGGTAGCGCGAGTCCTGCAGAAATGTCTGGATCAAACGCTCCAGAACCAAAACCAAACCGTTCCTCTCCTCCACCGGCAGCCTGCTGTCCAGAAACTCCACGAACCTACACACACACACACACACACACACACACACACACACACACACACACACACACACACACACACACGTCAGTGCGAGTGTACTGGATTGTACTCAGGTCAGGTTTCTGATTCAGGAACAGGAACATCACTCACTTCTCCCAGGAATCCAGCGGATCATCTCCAACATAACTGCTCACACTGGCTTCAAAACTCCTACACACACACACACACACACACACACACACACACACACACACACACACACACACACACACGATATTAAAACAGATGAAACACCTGAAACAGTGTAAACTGTCAAACAGACTTTAAACAGTGTTTAGAAAATAAACAGTAAAAACACTTACTGCAGATAAAACTTTATATCCATCCTCCTGACCTTCTCTCCGACCTGCACTCGCTCACCTCGTTAACTGACTTTCAGAACTGATATTAATCCTTCTGCGATTATTAAACTGATAGTTTTAATATTAAACTCATCGTCCTGCCCGAGCGTTCCGCCTCGCAGTCTAACGAAACAAACGTTTTCAAATCGGCAGTTCAGACCAATCACAGCACGCTTCCGTCGCAACGCACCAATCAGATAGCAGCGCCTACGATACAGGAGGGGCGGAGCTACATGAGGCCCGTCCCAAACCAGAGTGCGCACTAGTTCACTTCCGCTCGACACGCGCGCGTGGAAAGTCGCTTCTTAGAAACGCAATACTCGCTTTTTTCGACAGAAATAACGCGACATGTTTACTCGACTATGTTTGTCCATAACTTGGTGTAAATTTAAATAAGCAGTAACGAAAAACAGGCCGTTTCCCTAAAAAGGGCTCTGAAGAAGAAATGGGACGGACCCAAAAACCACGAGCCCGTTCTAGATTCGGATACGGTTTTAAAAGGAATTATTGTAACGGAGTATTGCAACTATAAAACTTATCTTTAAAATTTAAATGAGTATTTTAAACTTAAATATCTCTTTACTTAATTTTATATTTATTTAGTTAAACTACGTAACGGCAGCGTCATCTACGTCGGTTATGTAAATGAGCTCGATTGGCCAATCGGATGGAAGCACATTTACAGCACGTTCCGATTCTTCCTGTAATTCAGAATTACACACAGCAGCACGCTTTATTCCAGTATCAGGTCTTTTATCTAGTTTTCTGCAAAACTAAATATTCGCCATTTAATCACTTAAATGATTATTTATTCACAAAATAATGATTTTTGGTTCTAAAGTCATAGTGATAAAGAATCAGTTTGGGTAGTTTGTAAAAGATTACAAAATAATTTTAAATTGTGGTAGTTTTAAAATCAGAATTAAATCATTAAAAAAAAAAAAACAATTGTTAATTTTATGCAGAAATACACCTTAAAAAGTGTAAGAATAAATTTATGGTTTAAATAAGCTCAAAACACTCGTTTACAGTATAAAACATTTTATTTGCAAAAAAAAAAAAAAAAAAAAAAAAGTACCAATAGTTTATTTTAAAAAACATCAAAAAAGGTTACAGGGGTAAAGATGAAATGTGGGTTTAAATATAAAAAAAAAAAAAAAAAAAAAAATCCAGTCTGTGTTTCAGCTTTTCTACAAACCCAAAAAATCCCCATCACAACGGGGGTGGACCGTCGTCCGCACGGTTCTGCAGGTCAAAAACCACCGACGGAGAGTTACAGACGCCTCACGGCTGCATTTTTCACCCCAGTCTGTCCCCGTCAGGTCCGGCCCAGCAGAACCGACAGAACCTGCCGCACGGGGCTGGGAACCGCGCAGATGTTTTTGATCATCGTGATGGACTTCATTACGATCTTCTTTGCGAGCGCATCGTCAGGAACGCTGGTGGTTTCTGTTCAGGAGGCAGAATTAGTGTTGAGCTGGATTTAGTGTCGTGTGGAAGATGTTGATCCTCACATTTTTGTGTAACTGGTTCTTTAATCTCCGTTCAACCTTGCAGGAAAGGTAAAGGTGTCCCTGCCAGAGTGTTCGTGAAGAGACCGGATCTCTGAAAAGCATCATCATGAGAAACTCCCCGCCCTGGAGCCGAACGTGAGCAGACGGGTGGATTTGGGTCGGACGCTGAAGGAGTCCCACAGCGCCCGGTGCAGTTTGGTTACTTTCTCCTCAAACGCTCACTAACCCGCCGGTGATCAGGTGAGCTGGAACAGCAAAATCACCAAACTGCACTGAGCACCCCATACAGGACGTCCTGAGCAACAGGAAAAGCTCAAGAAAACGAGAATGAAGCCCAGTTTAAGAGCTGATGGATCAGGATCCTGCTTTCTGAAGGACGCTCCCACTCCATTCGGCCAGCCGATGAGAAAACACATTCTCCAAAATTTCCCCAGAATTCAGTGGATCGGATGTTAATCAACCGGTTCTGATCAGGTTCTGTGTGGGTCAGAACTGTTCCCGCTGTTGAACAGAACCGGACTATTTTAACATCACCGTCCCACAGAGCCACTCAGACACACGGAGCCTCAGGGGACAGAGGATGCAGATGTGGGACGTCCGGTCCCGTTCCGTTTCCACTGAATCAACAGTTGTTTTTTGGAAGGCGAAGGAGCTCGATTAAAGAGACGCTCTGTTGTTTCGTCTCCACCCAGCCGATCTTAAGCTGGAACCGTAAGCAGACCCTGTTAAAGAAACATTTTCCAAACGCTGCAATTCGCAGCCTTGAGAAGAAAAGAAAAGGGCTACAAATGTTTCAAAGGACAAGATTAAGACTCACTGATTGGGAGAAAGAAGAAAAACTATTAAAGCTTCTGAAGAAAGTATTTTTATCCTTTATGTTCAAAGCTTTTAGAAAAAAGGGGCAAAACGGATTTTCCTAAACTAGAATTCGGAACGAAACCAGACAACTCTGGGGCAGCTTCTAGAGCCGAGAGGAGAACGAAGGCAAGGCTTGTTTAGACTCACCATGTGAGTGTCTCTCTCGCACTCGCTCACACTCACACACACACACACACACACACACACACACACACGCGCAGTCTGACTGCTCGCAGCATCATCGGAACAGCGATAGAAAACTATAATACACTAAAGAGATCGGCTCCGCTGTTGCCTTTGTGCATAAAGTAGAGTAGAAAAGCCCTGCGCTCATGTACGATACAGAGAGGGGGTCTCCGCCTCCACGCTGAGGTAGTTAACGGACCCTTTAAAAAGGAGCAGTCCACCCAAAAACACAACCAGCACTGGGGTTTGAAGCCCCCCTCTGCCCTGAACGTGGTCAACCAACCAGGACGTTCGGTTTCAAAACCCGTTCCTTCAGCCGAACGGGCCACAAGCTGTTCTCTTATCTAGAACCAGGGTTGTTTTGAGGCAAAAGTGTGATTAAGGCTTGCACTCAAGCGCTTCCACCAGATCTCGGCTACTTGAGGGGTCATGTTCAAGATTTTTGGCGGACTACTCCTTAAACGACAACGAAAGCGAAACTAAAAAGGTTCTTAAATGAACCAATCTTTTTCCTGACCAAATCAGGTTAAGAAACCGGCAAAATACCAACAAAAAAAAAGAATGATCATCATGTTAATCCGAAGATGCAGCTGCAGTAAAAAAAAAAAAAAAGGAAACCTCTACAAAAACATACAAAAGTGCAAAAAAAAAAAAAAAAACCATTTCATTTTTACATAAAGGATAAGAATGCTTGGGGCGAACAGCATCGTCGTCCTCGGAGACAGTGAGTTTGGATCGTTCTCTTTGGGGGAAACCTTTTAGGACACGGGGCACAGAAAACGTCAGCAGTTACGTAAACAAACAAACAAAAACAGAATTAAATAGTGAAAGTGAAGGAAGCCTCTGCTGTGGTGATCTCGGGCGGCAGTCTCAGAGCTGCTACTCTCCGTATGGCAGGAACCGAAGTGGGCCGCAGGGTTCCGGACCTTACCGTTGGCCTCCGGGGGGCGCCGTCCGGCGGGAGGGGGTTCAGCGAGGCGCGCCGCACTCAGAGCAGCTTTTCAGGACCACTCTCCAGCACCTTTCCCTGCTATTCAGTAACAGAAGGAACACAGATTAGAGCAAAAATAAATAAATCCCTCACACACAAACACAACCGCCGCTGTCCTAACAAAACCCCCGTCCCGATCCCAAACTAACCGTGCGAACAAGAACGTCACTGAACGGTCACGTCCAGATTTTACTGCAGTAAGGTTCTGAATCGGGCCTTTTTTTTTGACTGAAGGACAATTTTTAGAAACAACGTGCAGGAAATGGTGGTTTTGATATGACAGCGAACACACAGCAGGGATCATCAGTTCTGGATCTGAAATGTGGATAATAAAAATAAAAGCACAGTTTTCTGATTTGAAAATAAACAGTAAAAAAACAAAAACTGTGCAGGACTACAGCCAAAAAACCGATGACCCCGAAACACATCCTCAAAACAAAGACGCCAAGACCGAAGAAAAAACAAGAGGGGAAGAAAAAACAAAACAAAAACAACATCCATTCTGACCAACACTGGCATGCAGCTCATCCTGCACCCCCTAGTGGACACAAGCAGAGGTGCTACAGTTTATTAAATGTGTTTTTTGAGAGATCAAAAGGGGGTGGGTTTCACTTTGATTTAGAAAAAAACTGCAGAAAAAACGGAATAAATTAAATCAAGTGATTCATGCATGACGATTTCTTCCCATCGTTTAAATTTGGGAGGATTTGGGACAGACGTGCACCAGTGTGTAAACCTAGAACCACTTTGGGATTTTAATCCGTGCTTATTATTCTGGTTTTCTCTTTTCCAGCCGCGTGTCGCTGTGCTTTGGTGCACTCGGCACAGTCCATACCAGCTCTACCGCCTCCGGAGACAGAATCCCTCCCGAAAACGAGGCGCCACAGGAGTTAAAGAGCTTCGCAGCTCTCGAGACTTGAATGAAATGATGGATTTAATCGAGAATGAAAGGATAAATTGGCTGCTGAGCATCTGCACACAGTCTGGAGAAAAGTTCAGGCAGCCCTGGTCAAAATGTAAATTCAGCAGCTGCATATAAAGAAGACATACGGGCAAAAAACAAGCATGAACACAATCACAGGGCAAGGAGGAGGGAAAGTAAGGTGAAGATAAATGGAGGAAAAAGTGGAGAGAAACTGTGGAAACGTGTAAAAAGAATAAGATATTAAGAATGAATGAAGCACAGATGATGTCAGTCAAGAATTAAGCAATCGGGAAAAACCAAAAAGATAAAGCGCCTAAACTTTTGCACATTTATTTTCCTGTGCACTTCCCCTCAGAATGTGATTTAAAAAAAAAAAAAAAAAAAAAATCAATGATCTTGCTCATTTAACCAGGGGTGCCTAAACATTTGCTCAGGACTGAATGCATTTGAGGAAGAGAGAGAGAGAGAGAGACAGAGAGAGAGAGAGGGAGAGAGAGACAGAGACAGAGAGAGAGAGAGAGAGAGAGAGAGAGACAGAGAGAGAGAGAGACAGAGAGAGAGAGAGAGAGACAGAGAGAGACAGAGAGAGAGAGACAGAGAGAGAGAGAGGGAGAGAGAGACAGAGACAGAGAGAGAGAGAGAGAGAGAGAGAGAGACAGAGAGAGAGAGAGAGAGAGAGAGAGAGAGAGACAGAGACAGAGAGAGAGAGAGACAGAGAGAGAGAGAGAGAGAGAGAGAGATGGAGATCCTGGGGGTTAAATTGATCAAACCTGAGATCCTGATTTTCCAGGAGAATCTTTAAAAATTTGTAGAAATTTGAGAATTTGCCGAAACAGGAATTTGAAACACAGTGGGAGTTTTGTACACGGGTGTGTGTCAGTTTTATTGGATCAGACAAAACAGCAAAGAGTACATACCCCCCCCCCCAAAAAGGACGTGTCCTCTTTTTTTCTTTCCCCCTCCCCCCAAAAAAAACAACTCATGCTATTTTACTAGCATTATTATCTCCTGTTACACACAAATAGCCATTTTTGTTTGGTTATTTTCTTTTTTCCCCCAAATTGAGAACATATTGGGAGACATTTTTCGTTTTCTGTTCTCTACTTAAAACATGAGACCAAACTCCAACAAACAGGAAACTACAGAGGAGCCAAATGGACAAATTCAGCACATGAAGCCATTTTTTTTTTAGATTTTTTTCTTTTCCTTTTGTTCAAAGCTGATAAAAGGAATTTGTAACCAAAAAAAAAAAAAAAAAAAAAAAGAAAAGAAAGAAAGAAAAAGAAAGCGGGAGTGTGTCTACCGTCCAAAAAACGGATCATTAAAAATATGTACAAGAAAGATG
Organism: Hepsetus odoe; assembly: GCA_017165825.1. NCBI lineage: Eukaryota > Metazoa > Chordata > Actinopteri > Characiformes > Hepsetidae > Hepsetus > Hepsetus odoe. Next base: position 2,031,816 of record CM029370.1, read on the forward strand.
CAGATTTTCTTTAACCGATCTTGACACGAAGACAGGGGTGAGTGTGAAGAAATGGAAAGAAAAGTGTTAGAAATGCAGGATAAAGAGAGAAAGAACGAAGGAGGACAGACGGAGGGGAAGCTAACAGACGTTTTTTTGGGGTCCGATCAGATCTTTATAAAAACGTGTTAAATATATATAGTATAAAAAAGAAAAAGAAAAAAAACCCAAAAACAAACAACAAAAACCAAAAACCACAAATCCCTACTCTTCTCTTCTCTTCTCTTATTTTTTCCTCCTCCTCTATTTCCACTGTTGCCCATAAGAATCCTGATAAAACTCCTGGTTGTCAGATTTGTAACCATAGTTACCGGAGTGATCGCCACCTTGCAGCGGCTGCTGAGCAATGGGTTGCGAGCCCCAGTTCTGATTATTGGTCTGGCGCCGTTTGGAATCGGGCTGGCTGTAGCCATCGGCTTTGCGCTTGCCTCCTATATTTCCACCGCGTCCACCCCGCGCACCACGTACCCCGCGGACCCTCGTCGGCGGACCTCCTCTTCCGACTCCGCCCCTCGGCCCACGGCCGGCCCCGCCTCCTCCGCGCTGGGGGAACCCCGCCCTGCCCCGTGGAGGCCCGGCCACTGCCCTGCCCCTGGGCGGCGCCGCTCCGCCCCTGGCTCCTCCCCTGATGCCGCCGCGGCCTCCCCGGGGCGCCGGCGGCTGGAAGTCTTCGTAGCCGTAGTACGGGTCTTCGTAGCCGCCCCGGTAATTGTGGTACTCGTAGCCGTAGTAGTCGTAGTAGTCTTCGTAGCCGTAGTAGTCGGGAGGGTAAGAGTAGCCGCCCCGGGGGCCGCCCCTGCCACGCCCCCTGGTGGGCGGGGGCATGTGAGGGGGGCCGTAGTAGTAGTACTCGTCATACCTGCGGACAGGGAGAGACGTTAGCTTTTCTTCACGGACAAACGCGGACGTGTCAACGCACAACTCGAATGTGGATCTCGTCCAGTTGTAAACGGGGAACTTTAATTAAAGGATTTTAGATCTAGTTTAATCCCGCAGGTGTGAACGCTCCACTTTAAACCCGATTTAAACCTTGCCTTCATGGACCGCCCTCGGTGTACAACGGCACTAGAGCACATAAATCACGCTCCACGTTAAACTTCTTTTAATGAAGGGACAGACAACACCCAGAAACCTTCCTGGCGTAGTGACGGCTCCCCCTGCTGTTCGATTTAAGTAACAGCCGTCCTTCAGCTCAGCTGCTGTCGGGCTGCTCAATGAATCAAATTTTAATATCACAATTTGGACATCTGCTGGTAATAAAAATAAAATAACCAACAAACTAATAAAAACAGCAGCGAACGAAAGGAAGCTCTTCACCCGAAATCACTTCGTTAAAGCAACAAACTAACCGTCCGAACGGAGGGCGGAGTTTCTTACATTTGTGTTTTGGCTGCTTGCCTCTGGGCTTTGCGTTCTTTCCTCTTCTGGTCGGGAGGCTTTGCAAAGACGATCTCGATGTTCTCGCCCTCCAGCTCCTTTCCATTCATCTCCTCCAACGCCTGAAAGAGAAACGCAGACCATCTCCACATCTGCTTCATTTACAGCGATCAGCCTTTAAAAGCATCTTTTCCGAAGCATTTCGGCCCGAACTCGTGAAGAGAGGAAATGACGTTCGTTTTTCTGATGCTGAAAGGCGCCCCGCCCCCACCTCGATTTAACTTCACTTAAATCCGAGACCCAACTGCGCTCATTTTTGGAAAAGGTTCTCCTGAACACAGACTGCCGATAAAACGCAGGCCTTATTGTTTTTAAGCGGAAACCATAATCACCCAACATTATCAAGTTCATTCTCATTTTATTGACCATTTTCAGGCAGAGTTCTGTCCTGGCTGAATTAGGAGTATTAAGCTGCCAGTGCAGGTTTTCAGACAGACGCAACACTTGTAATGCTTTTTAACGTAACTGTCAGAATAATTCCTCCGTTTTGTTACCTTGACAGCACCATCTCGATCCTCAAAGTGTACAAAAGCATAATCTTTCAACTTCTTAACTCGCTCCAGGTTCCCGAATTGGCTGAAGGCTGTCTCGAGTATTTCTTCTGTTACGCTGTTGGCCAGGTTACGGACGAATAACACCTTCACCTGGAAGAGAGAGTGTGAGTGTTATTTTGGAAAGCGGGAACCTGAGCGGGAAAACGTGGTATGTTTACTCTCTCCTTGCGTTTTAATGCCGAGTTCACTGGATCTACTTGTTCAGTACAGGTGATTGTGTTACATGTTTGATAAAGCTGAACTCGCTTAATCTACTTTAAAACAGGAAACCCACAGCAGACAGCCGGGCACTAAAAACAATCCACAGGAAGCAAGTCCTCACCTTGGCCATGACCTCCGGGTCGGGGTCCTCGATGGGGTCGGCCCACTCCACCGTCACCAAGTTGCCCCAGACCTTCACCTTGCCGCTCATCAGTCTGCGTCGGGCCTGCGCCGCCGTCTTGTGGTCCTCGTACTCCAGGAAACAGAACCCTCGGTTCTTCTTTTTGTCGTCCGGCTGGTGGTACAGGATGACGTCGTTCAGGCCCTCTGGAAACACCAAACAGGAGAGACGGATGAACAAGGTCACGGCCGCTCAAACCCCTCGTTTCGATGACAAAATCACCTCCAATCCAGCGTCATTCACCTGTGACTTTGCCGAACTCTTCTACAATCTGTTCTTTTGTCTTATTCTTCGGAATGGAGCCCACAAATAGTCTGTTGTTGGCCACCGATATACACACCCCGATGTGCTTTCCTGGTCGAATTTCATGATTGTTACACTGAAAAACAGTAATAAATAAATAATAATTTAAAAATGGGATCAGGATAGAACGTCCCCCCCCCCTTTTCCTTTAACGCACACAGACGTCGTTTCATTTCGATGGTCCTGCTTAAGCATCGCGGTAGAGTAGGAAAAAAAACTAGGTTTTTACATTTACTCATTGTATCCAAAGCAGGCAAGCGTTCTCTATCCGTTCACTTTTTTTAAAATCACCTCAGTGCTGGGCTGAGGCAAGATCAACGACCAAGAGTGTCCAGCATGTATTGGATGATCTTCCTGAACTTTAAACTTGCCAGCCATGATGGATACATCAAATTAAGCATCGTGTCCATCTGTTGTGGATGGAAAACCTGACTGTACACTTCCAAGAGTGTCCCGCTGCTCCTGCCTGCCGTTCAGTTTCAGAAGTGAAAAGGTGGAAACGTGCACGGCTGGGCGACTCACCAGCTTCACGGCCTCCTGCGCCGCCTCTTTAGTGCAGAAAGTGACGAAGGCGTATCCGCGGTTCAGGCCGCTAAGAGGGTCCATCATCAGCCGCAGGTCCCAGATGGGCCCGGCCTTTTCAAACAGAGGCACCAGCTCATCCTCAAACAGGTCCCGAGGGATCTTCCCCACAAAAATCTACAAAAAAGGTTTCAAACACATGCTTAAAAAAAATTAAATAAATCAAATTAAAAAAAGCTCTTTCAGCCACTTTTTAAAAACACACAAGAAACCTTTTTTAACGGAATGTTACTGATTTTCCAAAAGGTTTATTTGATCACATTACAGGACAACGCTAGAATTTTGCCCAAATTAGACAGTTCTACTTAAAAATAAATAAATAAATAAATAAATAAATAAAGTACACCTTCACACAGGTCAGGTTTAGATGCACAGGACCTTCTATTCAAGTCTCAAAGATGCTCAAACTAACGACAACAGGTTCTGCAGGAACATTATATTTATAAAGCAACACTGAAGCTGTTAACCCAGAGATTTAGTTCTCTGTTAAGCCTCAAGTCCTTCCAGTCAGAACTTAACGGTTTACTGACATCGTAACAAGTTACTTCCAGGACAGAAAACGTGTCATCATTCAGAAAGTCTCCAAATTAGAACATTTCATCTGAAGACTGTGCTGGAGTGAAGGAATAAATATTTTCAGCATATTCCTGTAAGTGTACAATGACCCAGATTAAGATTCTGACAGGAAGCACTAAAATGATTCACTTTGTTCAAATAAAAGATAAAGACATCCACCCGTTCTAAAGCGCACCGCGAGCGCTGGTTCCTTACCTCCGTGCCGATTGTGGGCTGAGGGCCGGTGTAGACGGACTCGGGTGGCGGGCCACCGTATTTACGCTGCCCCGTCGTCACGTCAAGCGTGTAGTCGGTTTTCTCAAGCAGAGCCTGTTTGAGCGAAAGAGAAGATAATAAATAAAAACAGCAATAAACACGGCACTTGATTGTAGAAACAACGGAACATTTTTGCAAAAACGGGAAACTTTGGATAAATCAGTCGGTCTTGAGTGTGTTCTTTCAGGCCGTCCGTTGCTGCAAAGATTTAAGGTGCCACAAACCTGAACAGCTCAATTTTTACATTTCTGCCGTCTGAGTTAATAAACGTCAACAGAACAGAAACAATATTTGCTGTAAAGCAAAGCGTCACTAAAACGGGTCATTTCTGGCCTTTTTAAGCATCAAAGACAGCGTTCCACTTTCCCCAGTAACTATATATACTGGAATTGGTGTCTGCCAGTACTCCGTCACTATGTATTATTTAGACATCCGTTAAGGGAAAGCCTTGGAAAACTTTCTTCATCGCTCCAACATTCCGCTGTCGAACACGGAGTTAGGGGTTTTTTTTGCCTTTTTTTATCCACCAGGCCTTTTAGAGCACATCGAACCAGAAGTGCAAAAACAGAACCCAGTATGAACTAGAGGGCAGCAGCAGTGGAGAACACAGATTTTAATCATTTGTTCGGTGAAATAAATGTGTAGAAAGGAAACGAGCAGTTACAGAGGATCTAAATATGAGCTGAAGAGGAGAGCGAGTACTGTGCGAGTCGGTCTGCACACAGCCGGCTGATCTGTTCAGTAAAGATTAACCGTAGTGTCCGGTGTAAGTAGCACAGAAGTGCGGCTGTAACGGAACGACCCCGACGGAACCAAGAGGAGAACGTACTTTGATTTTTGCTTCGTCTGGTCCTTTGCTGGAATCTGAAACTTTGGTCCCTTGCTTCTCTCTCTGCCGGTACGTCTTCATCACTCCACAGAGAAAGGCACTTTTGTTCTGAGAGAAAAGAAGAAATTTTACAAACATCAGACTCTCAGATCATCAGTTCATTTCACAGACGTGAGAAACTTCATTAATACAGAAACTCTCGACAAAAACTTCCACAGTTTAATAAAGGAGAATTTTAGAGGGAGGGCAGGAGTGTTCTGAGAACGGATTATAAATAAAACAAGAATTTGGTCTTCAATGTCAGGAATTGTGATTAATAAGCAGAAGCTGGCCAATGAGCTCAGTTCAGATTTAGGTTTCCTTCGAAACTGGCTTATTCCACATATCCATGAGAAGAGAGGAAAGAAGAAGGGGAGAAAAAAAAAAAAAAAAAAAAGACAATTAGAAAGATTAAGACACATTTCTACTGGTCTGTGCCAACGCAAGATTTAGAGGCCGAAGGCAATCGGGGAAGTTTATTGGGCATCTTTGCTGATGCTCGTTAGAAAATCCCGTTTGAAAAATAAAAGTTGGGATCTACCTGTAAATAAAAACAATGCTCGGTTCCTAAAAATGAGCGGAACTGAAAACTTAAAAACATTTCGGCCTCGTCTTCCAGAATCACCTAAAGAGTGCGCGCTACCAGGACGGGGCTTGTCCGAGATGGTGGTCAAAACTAAACGTCCGTCTGAAGCTGCTCTTTTTTGCGGGCAAATTTCTGTGGATAAAACAATTCTGACATGCTGCATCGCTGGTGTGCAAAAGATTCCATTAAATTAATTTCATTTGTTCAGATATTATTTCACTCTCAGGAGCGTGAGAACACGCAGACGAATGACTTTACCGCCTTTAACATCTCAGCTTCTTAAAAATCAATGAAAACATCAACTCATGACAGCCACTCAAAACAGATGTTTACAGGCACAGCGCCAAACAGCGGGAAGGAAGGGTTCTTGAGAGACAAGGAAGGGTTCTTCGCGTGGAACCACAAACATCCTGAATGCAATGTGAAAAATGTGGGAGACGGGCCCTTTAAAACCGGTTCACGTACTTGCACATGGGAAAGGTCGCTCTCCTTGAACTGTATGAGAACCTGTAGCGCACCTTCCTCGTTAAACTCCTTCAAGGCTTCGATGGCTCGTTCGTCCAGATCGCTGTGAGCTACGAGGCCTGCGGAGAGAAAGACCAAATCAATAAATAAACGCTACTGTTCACCGACGGCCACGTCGTACGTCTAACGGAGAAAATCCTTCGTCCGGTCAGATCTTTTTAGCTTACAGCAGCGTAACCGCAGCCACTCAGAGAGAGAGTTCACGGTGATCATCATTCGGACTTTGAAGGACTTTATTCTTTAAAGAGATCGAACACCTGAACAGATAATAAACGGATAATAAACTCTCCTCAAGTCTCCCTCACCTACTACAGTGAAAAAACGTTTATGATTACGTTTTTTTCTAAATTAAAAGCAACTTTTAGGCCATTTACACAACAACGGTCTACAGAAAACACTCTCGTGGGCCAACGGACACACCAGTAAGATTACCGACCCTTTCACCAAGCAGAGACAGACAAACTGTATCAACTGAAAAGGAGAAAGACCCAATTGGATTTATTCAGATTTTTCTAAAGGTGTACGCTCAGTTTTGTTTCAGCATTAAATCGTATCATCTTTGGTTAAATTTCAACAGAACAGATCTCTCCATCATCTGTAGTTGGAGCCCAAGCTGTTAAACTCACGAGACTGGTTCACACTCCGCTAAATTAAAGAGACCATTTATGCTTTTTTAATAAATAAGTGGTGTCACAAGGCAGTGCCACACACTGCTGTAGTTGTTTGATATTTTTCCAATTCAGTGAAATTAAGGAGCTGGAAATGCCTCCTGTTAACGTTGTAAAGGAACAAGTTGCCAAAAGAACAGATCTGATCAATGTTTGTCCAGATTTAGCAACAAGTCATCTTTACTTCTCACGCAAGTTTAAAAGTTCGAATTAAAAGAGCCGAGAACCGAATACAGTGACCAAGTCCATTCATTTGGAGCTAAAAGGTTTTTTTTTTTGTTAAACTGAAGTTAAGACACTCTAATCTTAGTTTACTCAGTCACATCGTTTGGCTCATTATTAAGGTGGAACAGATGCGAACGGAAGATATAGATGAATATAGATTATAGATTGTCTCTATAGAATATAGATTAATATTGATTTTATTCTATATTATTCTTCTTTGGAGGGGGGGGGGGGTCAACAGTTCAGAGTAACGGCGAGTGTGGAAGAGAGGAGCAGAAGAGAGTGCATCTGTGAGACGGGGACCAGCGAGAGTGAAAGAGAAGGTTTATAGGACGGTAGTGAGACCAGCTATGTTATATGGGTTGGAGATGTTGGCACTAATGAAAAGGCAGGAGGTGGAGCTGGAGGTGTCGGAGTTAAAGATGCTGAGATGTTCGTTGGGTGTGATGAGGATGGACAGGATTAGAAATGAGTATATTAGAGGGACAGATCAGGTGGGACGTCTTAGAGACAAGGCTGCGCTGGGTTGGACGTGTCCAGAGGAGAGACGAGGAGAATATCAGGAGGAGGATGTTGAAGATGGAGCTGCCAGGAAAGAGGAGAAGAGGAAGACCAGAGAGGAGGTTTATGGACGTGGACAGAGAGGACATGCAGGGGGACGGTTTGAAGGAGGAAGATGCAGAGGACAGGAAGAAATGGAAATAGTGAATCCGCTGTGGTGACCCCTAAACGGGAGCAGCTGAAAGAAAAAGAAGATTACTTTTTACTTTGAGTTTTACAATTCCGTCCTCTATTATTTTTTGGAGAAGTTCAGGGACTCGGGATGTTCTTGTATAACTTTAGGTTCTGTCTCGAAAGTACGATTTTAGAGAAATGATTCTACAAACCCAATGCTGAATCCACAAACTGGTATTTAACTATTTGATTTGAGGCGCTGGTATTTAGGGGTGGGTAATAAAGAAGTCATAAGTATGTCCCAAACACAGACTTCACTGACTGACCTGCCCTTTAATGACCAAACCTGACTCTGATCCTGAAATCTACTTAAACTGTAACCCAAGACCTGGAAGAACTGCTGAGGGGCATCACAGAACTCATAAATAACTAAGAGACACAGAACCGCAATTCCCTCAAGGTGGAACACAACCTCTCAGTAAAAATGAGAGGCTTTCAGTAATCTTTCAAATGAAACATAAAATCAGTATGTCATAATTATATTTACCCATACACATTTACACTAACCTATGTATAAAATAATTAATCATGTGTTCATATTTAATTACATTTACATATAAAGTGTGTGTGGGGGATACATTTCTCTCTCATTCAAACACTGATTTCAGATTTAAGCTCAACAGTCTCTTGACTGGAAACAAAAGATTCAAAATTTGGGCAAAAACAATATTTTAGTGGCTTCTATTTTCAACACGCATCACCTGTCCTCGTCCCGGGACAGCTGCCGCTATTGTTCCATAAAGCGCCCAGCTGGTTCAGCCTTAAACCCCCACCCCTCCCTCCCTCCCTCCCTCCCTCCGTCCCCCGGGGACGCTGTGAGGGAGCACAACCCCCTCCACGTCCCGGTCCCTAAAGCACTAATCCCCAGGAAGGCTCTCCTAAAAGCGCTCTAGGATTGCGCCGATAATTCCAATTTTTTTGATCTGGAAACCACACAAATTTGCTTCCGTCCTCAAGAAGAAAAATCACAGGAAAAAGATCCGATACAGTTTAACATGCAGATGAACGCAGAAGGAAGTCAAATAAATAAAAACGTCGATCAGACGTTTAAAAAAGTCGATCAGAATCGCAGCGTTTTGGGGTTTTTCTTACCTGCGATGTAAATTTCGTCTAGTTTTTCAGCAACTTTCTGTGGTAACCCGGCGTCTATTAAAGTCTGGAAGTGCTCGGAGTGGGAAACTGCGGCCGACATGTCCATCGGTTCTTCCGTACCGTTCCCGTTTACGTGCTCTTCCGCCATGCCGCCAGAAATCTGTTCAAATGCAATGGAGCCAAATTAGTGACGGACACTCTGGGAGGGACAGCGGACAGCAACGATGATCCAAGCGTTGGGTTTATGTTTCTGCTCTTTTTTAGCCAAAACCTGGCGTGCGTTCAAATTAAAAGACCCTCGACTGCACGCGGCGATAAACAGACAATGTTTTATTAATAACAGACAAAAAAATAATCCTCTTTTATTATTATTATTAAAAAAGGTCACTTGTGTGCATCTCTCATCAGTGTGTACTTATACATTGCAGCATCTCACGAATGAGTAAGTATTATAAAACTCAAGGGTCTTTATTAGAAATAATGATGAGTATTATTCTTTTATTATTAAACTCATGGGTCATTATTATTATTTCAATTATAATCTTAAAACATAGGGTTCTCTTCCCCAAATTAACCAGAGAACCGTAAGAAAACATGTCAACTTCTTTTTGGCTGCAGCCACAGCGGATCAACCATCTCCGTTTCTTCAAACCTCTCTCACCACGTCCATAAACCTCCTCTCTGGTCTTCCTCTTGTCCTCTCCTTATTCCTGGCAGCTCCTTCCTCAACATCCTCCTCGTCTTTCCTCTCCTCAAACCAACGCAGTCTCACTTTGTCTCCAAACTGTCCAACCTGAGCTGTCCCTCTAATATACTCATTTCTAATCCTGTCCATCCTCGTCACACCCAACGAACATCTCAGCATCTTTAACGCTGACACCTGTCTTCATCAGCGCCACCGTCTCAAACCTGTATAACATAGCTGGTCTCACCACTGTCCTGTAAACTCCGTCACAGATCACTCCTGTCACTCTTCTCCACCCACTCCAACCTGCCTGCACTCTCTTCCACACTCCCCGTTACCTTCATCCTCTTCACTTTCATTCACACTCATGTATTCTGTCTTGGTCCTCCTCACTTTCATCACTCTCCTCTCTAGAGCAGATCTCCATCTCTCCAGCTTCTCCTCAAGCTGCTCCCTACTCTCATCATCAGAAACGTCATCGTCCACGGACACTCCTGTCTAACCTCGTCCGTCAGTCTGTCCATTACTATGGGAAACTACAATGGGCTCAGCGCTGATCCTTGGTGTAATCCAACCTCTCCTTTAAATGCATCCTTCATTTATTAATCTAGCATTTATTTTATTCCAATTCTGCTCATTTAAATCTCTGGAACGGTGGGCGGACCCTCCAGTTCTCCAGAAACAATCGTCACAAAGTGAGAACCCTTAAGGATACTGAAAACTGAACACCCCCCCAGCAGAACACCGAGCAACGACACACCAGGAGCGTCCACTGTGATACAGTGGATAACTTCAGTTTTTAATTGATTTGTCCAAGTGAAGCAGGACATCAGAGCCGTCACGTCCACCAACTGTGTCCGACATGGCAAAAGGACGAGCATTTAGACGCCAGAGAGACCTCGAGTCCCTCCTCCATAACCGATCAGTATCCAAAACAGGGTTGAAACCACATAGTATAACACTATATAAACAGTCTCTATATACACTGTAAACTGAACTATATACACTATATAAACTGAACTATATACACTATATAAACTGTCTCTATATACACTATATACTATATAAACTGTCTCTATATACACTATATACTATATAAACTGTACTATATACACTATAAACTGTCTCTATATACACTATATAAACTACTATATAAACTGTCTCTATATACACTATATAAACTGTCTCTGTATACACTATAAACTGTACTATATACACTATAAACTGTACTATATACACTATATAAACGGTCTCTGTATACACTATGAACTGTACTATATACACACTATACACTATAAACTGTACTATACACACTATATAAACTGTCTCTGTATACACTATATACACTATAAACTGTACTATATACACTATATAAACTGAACTATACACACTATATACTATATAAACTGTCTCTATACACTATATACTATATAAACTGTCTCTATACACTATATAAACTGTACTATATACACTATATACTATATAAACTGTCTATATACACTATACACTATATAAACTGTACTATATACACTATATACTATATAAACTGTACTATATACACTATAAACTGTCTCTGTATACACTATATAAACTGTACTATATACACTATATAAACTGTCTCTGTATACACTATATAAACTGTACTATATACACACTATATAAACTGTCTCTATAAACTGTCTATATACACTATATACTATATAAACTGTACTATATACACTATATAAACTGTACTATACACACTATATAGTATATAAACTGTCTCTATACTATATAAACTATATAAACTGAACTATATACTATATAAACTGTCTCTATACACTATATAAACTACTATATACACTATATAAACTGTCTCTATATACACTATATACTATTTAAACTGTACTATACACACTATATAGTACATAAACTGTCTCTATATATACTATATAAACTGTACTATACACACTATATAAACTGTACTATATACACTATAAACACTGTTCTATATACACTATAAACTATATAAACTGAACTATATACTATATAAACTGAACTATATACTATATAAACTGTCTCTATATACACACTACATAAACTACTATATAAACTGTACTATATACACTATATAAACTGTCTCTGTATATGCTATGAACTGTACTATATACACTATATAAACTGTCTCTGTATACGCTATGAACTGTACTATATACACACTATATAAAAACTGTACTATACACACTATAGAGTATATAAACTGTCTATATACACTATATAAACTGTACTATATACACTATAAACACTGCTCTATATACACTATATACTATATAAACTGTCTCTATATACTATATAAACTGTCTCTATATACACACTATATAAACTACTATATAAACTGTCTATATACACACTATATAAACTACTATATAAACTGTCTCTGTATACACTATATAAACTGTCTCTGTATACACTATATAAACTGTACTATATACACACTATATAAACTACTATATACACTATATAAACTGTCTCTGTATATACTATATAAACTGAACTATATACACACTATAAACTGTACTATATACACTATAAACTGTCTCTGTATATACTATATAAACTGAACTATATACACACTATACACTATATAAACTGAACTATATACACACTATACACTATATAAACTGTACTATATACACTATATAAACTGTCTCTGTATACACTATATAAACTGAACTATATACACACTATACACTATATAAACTGTACTATATACACTATATAATCTGTCTCTGTATACACTATATAAACTGTGCTATATACACTATATAAACTACTATATACACTATATAAACTACTATATACACTATATAAACTACTATATACACTATATAAACTACTATATACACTATATAAACTACTATATACACTATATAAACTACTATATACACTATATAAACTGTCTCTGTATATATTATATAAACTGTACTATATACACTATATAAACTGAACTATATACACTATATAAACTGAACTATATACACTATACACTATATAAACTGTCTCTATATACACTATATAAACTGTCTCTATGGTGGTACCTGCCTACAGACCTGTGGATCATGAAGTTGCAGGTTCACCTCCAGCACTACCACCACCGGGCCTGAACCCTGGACTGCTCCCGGGGGACCGTCCCTGTAATCAGGGCCCGCCTGGATAAGAACGCCTGCTAAATGCTGCCAATGTAAATATACTATATAACTGTTCTACACACTATAAACTATTACTATACGTGGTGTAAACGCTGTATAAATTGATGTGATCAAATTAATTTGTGTAAATACTGCACAGCTGAACCGTTACATTATTAAACTGTATAAACCAGTCATATATACCAGGTAACCTGGTGTGTAAACATTGTTCTGCACAGGTAAATGATGAAACCAAACAGTGTAAACACACACGGGGAGGTGAGGTGATGATGTTTAGTGCAGGTGGATTTAGAGCAGCTACAATCATGAACAGTGAGTGTTCAGATGAACTACTGCCCATAAAGGCTGAATGAATAAATAACTATTTATATAACAACACATACAGCACTGTGCAAAAGTTTTAGGCAGGTGTGAAAATGCTGTAAACAGAACGCTTTCAGAAATGGAAGTGTTGATCATTTATTCTCATCAATCAACAAAACGCAGTGAATGAACAAAAGAGAATCTAAATCAGATCAATATTTGCTGTGACCACCCTTTGCCTTCAACACAGCATCAGTTCTTCTAGGTACACTCGCACACAGTTTCTGAAGGAACTCGGCCGGTCGGTCGTTCCAAACACGACTGTGTTTCTCCTCCGTGTGACGTTGATGATCACCAGTACCTGTTTGGTAAAACTGGTTGATCAGACACCGACTATAATCCTACAGAATCCCTGACTGTGTGTGAGTGTTCCTAGAAGAACTGATGCTGCTTTGAAGGTAAAAGGTAGAAACACCAGATATTGATCTGATTTAGATTTTTCTTTTGTTCCTCACTTTGCATTTTGTAAATTGATCAAAATATACAATATTATTGATATTTCTGAAAGCGTTCTGTTTACAGCATTTTTTCACTCCTGCCTAAAACTTTTGCACAGCGCTGTGTCTATCATTTAAATGTAACATTTTATCAAATTTATAATCAAAATAAGATGCAACATGTACATTTATTAAACAGGTCATCTGAATTCCCCGTTTTCTGCACGCTGTTCGTTTAAAAGCTGAAAAGGGGGCCTGTCTTGGCTCCTTTGTGACGTCACAAACGCCAACACGTCCATCTGCTCAGTCTGCAGCTGTTCCTGCGGGCTGCCCGTCAGAAGAGCTGGTTCAGAATATAAACCGCCTTAAAGGCACTAATGCAGCCGATTACCGTCACAAAGGAAAAGCAGCCCAAAAGCGCAGGGCATTGGCCCTTTAATGGGATTTAGCTTTAGCCCAGCTCAGCTGAACGCTGGCGAAACACTGGGATTTCACACGAATGTGAGATTTCTTCAGACTTCTGACACATGCATGCGTGTAAACACTGCAGGAGTGCCAAAAGAAAAGGGGAAACGCGTCTGAATGATTTAAAGACACGGGAGAAACCCTGAGGCCCTATTACAGCCTCTCAGGAACACCTCACTGCAAAACACACGGAAACACCCAGGAACCTGAATACAGCGTTATTATCCGAGCGGAGTGAACGGCCCGGTCCACCTTAAACCGTGCAGCCACTCGCTGTACTTAAGGTGGAACGGGCATTTCGAGGAAAGAGCCGGCGAACGAGAGCCCCGAGTCGCCGTTGTGTGCTGTGGGTTCTAAAGATGAGCATCACCCCCGGAGAGGCCGCACAGGCGGGGGAGAGTGGGGTTTTTGGGAGCCCGGGCTGCGACGCGGAATCCATTTTCAAAAAGCCGGTCAGCGCGCGCGGCCCGCGTCCCCACAACAGCGGGCCGAAGAGACACAAACACCGCGAACACACGGCCGCAAACAGCACGTACGTACCTGGAGAGAGTGCGGGAGTAGTGTGCGTGGCTCTGCCGGGGTTCGAGTGTGTGACAGCCGCAGGATAGAGAAGATAAACCCCGCCGCGCCGCTCCGCCTCAGCAGAGAGTGTAAAATGGCGGCGCGCTGTTCACGCTGGCCTCAGAGAAACGCTACGGGGTTACAGGGCCACACGGGCAGGGGCGGGGTCCGCAGGGGCGGATAATAATAACAACAATAACAATCATCATAATAATAATGGCGATGATGCTGATGATAATTCTGTTATTATTTATTTTTTATTATGTTGATAATAGCAGCAATGATGATTATAATTATACAATGATACAAATTAAAAAACAATAATCAATACAGTACTGATAATAATAATAGTAAAAAATGATCATAATAGCCATCATCACTACTATTTTATTTTGTTCTGATTTACTGTTCTTATGTATTCTTAAATGCCAACAGTAATATGTTCAACCATATAAACAGTACACAGTCAGTACTTCCTGAATATCACTCTTTTTTGGTTTAAAAATATAGGCAGATGTTAATAATTCATTAAAAATACATGCTATGGTTACTGTTAGTAATGATAATGATCTCAGATAACAGGCAACATTTCTATTCTATCTACATGATTATTATTGTTGTTGTTTTTCAGAATGATTGTGACTTATCGCTGTATCATTTTTCAGTTTTCTACATTAACTTGGTTTTTCTTCATTTTGATCAGTGAACGTGAAGTTGCTTGTTAAAAGTTATTGGTGCATGTACTGGAGTGAAGGCTTTCCTGACCCATCCACCTACTCTAGTTAAATAAAAATAATAAATAAAAAAAAAAAAACATTGTTGTTCATGTTCAGTCACCCACAGCGTTTACCTGCCAGAACACAAAAGATGGGCTCTTTGATGCAGAGACGGGGAGTTCCATCACAGGATAAACCAGACGTCCCAAATCTGTCCCCCAGTGAAGCTCCCAGTGTCTCTGAGGGACGGTGATGATGTTAAAAGAGTCCATCTGAACTAAATCTCTTTTCTTTGTGTGCCTCCACCATGAACGGGTTCAGTTTTAGTCCAAAATCTTCTCCAGAGAGTTTCACAATAACAAATGTTCCACTCTGTTTACAAGACTTTGAAAATTGACAAAACATGAGACACGAAGGCAGCCAGGTGAAGGAGGTGAAAGACCAAAAATAAGCAATAAAGCCTTTAGAATGGAGAACAGAACAGAATTGCTTTATTGTCATTGCACAAGTACATGGAGATTAAGATTTGAAATACTGTACATGATGTTGTGAATACAAAAAAAGTAAAAATATATTAGTGGATGGAAAAAGCAAGTAGTAAATCAATAAAGTGCAACTCAAGTGTAATGCAGTTTTTGTATGAAGAAGCAGCAATGCTCATATACTTTTATATTTTACTAATTACTGATAACAGTAGATCAATGTAATAAGTAGTAAGTAAAGCACAGACAGTGTGATGGCAGTAACATTGCACGTGTGTGATGGTGTGCTTGAATGAGACAGTGAGTGACAGGATTTGGCTGTAGCAACACTGCAAAAAGAGCAGTAAAAATGATGCAAAAAGATCATTAAACAACGCAAAACAAACAACGAAAGTAGCTTGTATGGTGGGCAAAGTGTTTTTCGTCTTACAAGCAGTGCACTGGATTTCAGCTGAGACCTATGAACGTCTAACGTTTGCTTTTGGTTTCAGGTGTTTATTTGGGCTGCCAGCTTTTTTCAAAATACACCAGCGCCAATAAGAGACCTTTAAACAGACAGGAAGACGGGTAGTGTAGTTTTTACGGACACTAACGACGCTTGTTACGTGAAGGGAAAGCTGGCGAAAAAACTACAAATCCCATATCGCGCATAAACTTGCGCGCATGCGCAGGATGCAGCCGTCGCTGTAATGTTTTGTTTCCTCGCCATGTTCGGCTGGCCGGCGGCTCTGGGTCGGCGTTGACGGTGTTGGAGTGCGGGGAGAATCCGAACTAATCCGAGTGCCAGGGACGGAGAAAGTATAATAATTAAACTCCAACGGGTTTATAAGACCCTTAGCTTGTCATCGGGTGCGGTTTTGAGCGTCAGATTGGAGCAGAGGACTGTTAAAACGACCTTAATCGTTGCCCACCCCAAGAGAGAGAGCAGCCGGATCTTCGGCAGCGACTTCGGGGACATTTATCGGTTTAATCCCCGACGGGGACGGACTGTGAGGTGATTTTCAGCGTGTACTAGGACCATGGCGTGTGGAGCCACCCTTAAAAGGACTATGGACTGGGACCCGGTGCTGAACCCGGCTTCCCCCAAGCGGCGGCGCTGCGCCCCGGTGTCCCCGGCTCCCTCCCCGCAGAAGTACCTGCGGATGGAGCCCAGCCCGTTCGGAGAGGTGTCCAGACTGTCCACAGGTTAAACTCAGCTTATTCACACCCCTTTAAGACCGCACTCCTTCCTAACCAAACCCAGGGTGGAGGAGGGCGCAGCTAACTCCTTCCTCAAAGAGCCCCCATCCTAATTCTTCTCGTTTGTGCACCAAAGAAACACTCGTTTTTAACTTTACATGGCCGTTTTTCACAACCTCTCCGTCCTTTAGGATTCTAACAAGCACCAGTCTGTGTAAACGAGCCTCGTTTTGATTAGCTGTGTCTCATTTAAAGTGCAGTTCCGGCGTGAGTGGGCGGGGCTAAAGCGTGACGGGTCCGCGGACGAGCTGTGTGACGTCACCAAAAGGCCAACCGCCCTCCAGCCTTTTTTAAGGTGGCGTAAAACAAACGCCTGGTCTAATTTCGGAGTGTGTTCACTTATTTATTTTGGGGGGGGGAAACGACGGAAGTGGGCGTGGCCTGGCGGGTGGGATTCTGGGAGACTAATTGACAAATTAGTGTCTATTGAGGAGGTTAATAATGAACAGGTGATGTTTGAGGAGCCAGTCAGCTGTCCAGATTGTGGATTGAGCCAGCTGATTGGCTCTGGGAGGAGCGCTGAGGTAAATGCGGTGCTGTGGACTTCAAAATGTTTTCATTTATTTATCTTTTAGAATAAAAGTCCTCTGCCAATTTCAGTGCCCTCATTTTTGAAAAAGGAACTCGGTATGAATCTAGATTTCTTAATCAGGATAAGAGTTGCTCCTTTATTACAGATTAGTGAAGTCTCCTTAGAGCTTAATTTCTTTACTTAAAAAAAAAAAAAAAATTAAACAGACCCTTTGTTCTTGTTTTCTGGGCGCTATTTCTTTAACAGCAATGCAAATAAATTGGATTTCAGCCAAAGTCTGTTCTGCATCTGGACAGAAACATCAGCTTCATTAGAATCAGAGAATGTTTTAGATAATTCAAATGCTCTTTCAAACTCTGCAGGGAAAGGTGGCCTTCCTTTCCATGGAAACGGAGGATCCAGCAGTTGCATCATTCGCAGCTCATCTGTATCCCAGGATTCGCTGCATGAGGATTATTATTATCGCTTAAGAATGAACTAATTCTTAACTAATATTACACAAATTCAACTCTGAGAGTGAGTAGTTTTTGTTAATAGTCTGGAGTTGCTAGGCAACAGGAGTATCATTTCATCTGGAAACAGGATCCAGCGGGTGCATCCTTTGCAGCCCATCTGTATCCCATGATTCCCTTGGCTTCTGCTACTTGGCTGCTTTTTTTAATTGGCTAAACTTTTTTTTTTTTTTTCCAGTTCGGCCGGAATTGGTAGTTAATATTTGTGACGGTGGTGAGGTAGCTAGGCAACAGGAGTGGCGCATCATCTATAGGGCGGACGGACTCCATTAACCTCCGTTTTACGTCTTGGTTTTCCGCAGCCTCTGAAGGACACCCATGTCCATTGAAGGACGCAGCCCTTGAATTGGAACACTTGTTGCATGAGACGTGAATAGTTTATTATTGTCTGGCTTTGGCTGTCGAGGTTGCTAGGCAACAGGAGTGATGCTGCATCCATAGACTGGCCCATCCGGTCCACAGTTCAGTCTGTCCTTTGATCTCTGCGTGCTGTTGTAGCCTGTGAATTGGGACGCACCTCTGGAGTCGTATGTTTACCACGATTCTGCTTTTTTTTTTCTCCCGCAGAGCAAATCCTGTTCAACATAAAGCAGGAGTACAAACGGATGCAGAAAAGGAGACATCTGGAGAGTTTCCAGCCCTCGGACTCCGGCTTTCCCCTGGACTCTCAGCCCGGGACCTCCGTCTCCACACACACGACGCTGACAGGTAACACACAACCCTCAACATCACACCTGCGCTCTAATCAGGGATAAAACCAATAATACATGGTGTGGTTCCTGTACATGCTAATAACAGTGATAGCAGTTTGATCTCAAAAGGAATGACAGAGAAGGAGGACTGAGACAGAAGACATGAAAGTGAGGACAGTGGAGTGGTGAGGATGGAGGGAGTTTAAATACTCAGGGTGGACAGTTCAGAGTAACTGCGAGTGTGGAAGAGAGTGTAGGCAGGTTGGAATGAGTGGAGAAGAGTGACAGGAGTGATCTGTGACCAGCAAGAGTGAAATGGAAGGTTTTCAGGACAGTACTGAGACCAGCTATGTTGTACAGGTTGGAGAAGTCAGAGTTAAAGATACTGGGATTTGCGTCAGGAGGGACGAGGATGGATTAAGGATAAAGAATGAATGTGTTAGAGGGACAGCTCAGTTTGGAGATTTGGACATGTCCATGTCCAGAGGAGAGACGAGGAGTATATCGGGAGAAGGATGTTGAGGATGGAGCTGCCAGGAAAGCGGAGAAGAGGAAGGACAAAGAGGAGGATTATGGATGCAGAGGACAGGAAGGACACTGAGATGGATGTTGTGCAAACTGAGTGTCTCAACTCTCGGCGTAAACTCTCAAGTCTCACTGTGAGACGCACAGAGACTTGAGGCTGGACCAGGTGTGTGGACATAAGTGAGTTTTGTGATGTGGAAGAGAGAGAGCCCTTGGTTCCGCAGGGAGAACTGCAGAGAACCGCCGCTCTCGAAACACAGAGCTCCGTTTTTGGCGGCACCGAATATTAATGCTGTGTTTGTGTAGGTTTATCCGCCGGTTCCTCGTCCCCGTCCCGCAGAGAGCAGCCCTTATTCACCATCAAACAGGTGGGAATGATCTGCGAGCGGCTCCTGAAGGAACGAGAGGAGAAAGTGAGGGAGGAGTACGACGAGATACTGGCAACCAAACTCGCAGGTACAGCTAAACTACACGGTCTCTATTCAGCGTCCAGTGTGAATTATTTCTTATCCAGTATGAATTCGGAACCAATGTTCAGAATGTAAGAAGGTGTTTTCTGTGCAGGTGTGTATTTTTGATGTATTCTGATTTGTGTGTGTGTGTGTGTGTGTGTGTGTGTGTGTGTGTATATAGAACAGTACGATGCTTTTGTGAAGTTCACTCACGATCAGTTGATGCGGCGATTTGGGGAGCAGCCAGCCAGCTGTGAGTATAAGTCTCTCTCTCTCTCTCTCTCTCTCTCTCTCTCTCTCTCTCTAGCTTTTATTTATTTTTTTCTCTTTGTCTCTCATGCGTTCATTCTCTAACCATGTCCTCTCTCTCTCTCCCCCGTAGATGTGTCCTGAGTGGGCCAGACGGTTCAGTCGACCCACTTGTCCAAGGTGCTTGCATCATGCACACAAGGAAGTTTATTTTAGCTTTTTGGCTGCCTGTGAACCTCGCCTTCACTCCCACCCTGGAGTCCCAGGCTTCGAGGTCTGTGATTTTATCTCTCTCTCTCTCTCTCTCTCTCTCTCTCTCTCTCTCTCTCTCTCTCAGCAGCCTGTTATTTTGGAGTGCTTCCTGTTGTCAACACCGATTACATGAAACTTTTGCAAACTGTTGAGATTTGTGGCCTCTGCTGTTTTGTTGATTCTAGCCTCTGATATTTATTAGGTTTTTCCTCTCAATGCCTTTTATAGCGTCACACAAGGTTCCATATCTGACCTTTTATTATTATTTTTTTTTTATTGTTCTTTATTTGGAAAAAAACTGCTCATGTTAAGTGACTATGATGATTGCATTGTGTGTGTGTGTGTGTGTGTGTGTGTGTGTGTGTGTGTGTGTGTGTGTGTGTGTGTGTGTATCCAGAAGTCACTGCAAGACGTGTAGCTTGGGAACTCCTGGCTTAGGAAAAAACACGCCTAGGTTTTCCCAGGATTTCATGTACAAATTCACTCGACACATTTAGATAGAAACTTTATCTTTTTTTTTCTCTTTTTGCTTGTATTTCTCCTGTATAATTTTACAGCTTATGTACTTTAACAGACTTTTATGTTGAAAATATATACAAATAAATTGTTTACATGATCATGTTCCTGTTGCTCTTTTTTCATAATTTTCTTTAAACTTTTTTTTTGAGAAATGTAAAGGCCTGTGTATTTCAAAATGTTAATAAAATATAATCTGCTGACAGCTGTACATCAAACATAACATTTTTAACTGTTCATATTCAAAATAATTTCAAATGAGTAGCTTTTTTAATACTTGGATCAGAAACATGTTTCATGAAAGCGCTAATGTAACGGCTGTTGTATCTAATGCCCACTGATCATGTCGCCAGGACTTCTTATTTTGTACAGGAAGTGTGCGCTGAAACTGCGCTTTATGACGGTAGTGAACACACCGTGCGAAGATGCAGAACTTGAAGTGTTGGCGGTAAAGATACGGGGTATTTGGGCTCCATGGCGTGTTTCTTCAGGAGGAGCGTCGCCGCGCAGGTGATCAGTTTTATTCGCTGTAATAAAAAGGGGAGCTAATTCGGGGGCAACGGAAAAACGGGCGCTAGAGTGCCTGCTGTTTTGGTCGTGTCCCAAATCAACAGCTAGGTGTTCGTTCTAGGGCACTAGGAAGGACGCCTCCTGACAGTAACAGAGGACGAACACATGCCCTTTAGTTAATTATAAGCTAAATAAATTAATATAGTAATAATTTATAATTATATAATTTATTGGTATTATAGAATACAAAAAAGAAACATGTGCAACAAAAGGATGATTTTAAAATAATCATAAAATGACATCATAAATAGAAGAAAATAAAAGGCTGATTTAAAATGAGGCTAATTAAACTCTCATGTTTCCACCACACAGCTCTCGAGGATCTGCGGTGTGCATGAAGACGTCTTCGTCCCTCTGCTGTCTGCTGTCCCCGTGTCCAAGAAGCAGTTAAGTATTCAACTCACTGTCCATAAACCTATATTGTATTTAGTCCTCTGGAGCAGTTCAGGTTCAGGGTCTCAGTAACCCAGTGGTGGTAGTGCTGGAGGTGGGATTCCAACCTGAAAACCTCTTGAGCCACAGGTCCATAGACATACTGTAATTACTCAGACCACTGCCACTATACTATAACAACATACTTACCGGTTGTTTCTCCAAAACTCTGGATAATTCTGGTGGCTAGACCAATGGTTCTCTCTGAGGTTCTCCAGCTTTAAAGAGAAGTGTCGTACAGAAGTAACCTTTAAACCTGCACCGTTTGGGATGCGCTGTAGCTGGAAAGTGACGGGACCCAAGGCTGAATGTCTCTGTTTTATGCTTGTGCGTGTGACCTTTCACCTCTCAGGTTGACCCCTGCACTCCGTTTGACGGTGAACTCTCTGGTGAAGATTGGGACGCTCCCACCTGACTCAGATCTACAGACCCAAACGGAGCGACTGGCCCGACAGGTGAGGCGCCACACCTTGTTCTCTAAAATAGTTTATTATGATTATTACTTTAGTAGTGAAACAACAATAACAATAATAATAATTCAGATTATTATTTATTTAATGATTAAAAATGATTTATAAAACCATTACAAATTTCATTAACATTTAAATTTGGCCATTTAGGAGATGCTTCAGACCAAAGTGATGAACATCATTAAACAATCATAACCACACAGATTTAATATAATGATGATCATTTTAAAGATAATGATTAAATGGTCATGATAATTATACTAAGATAACACTCCTGCCACTAAAAATAGTGTGTGTAAAAAGGCAGTGTGTGTGTTCTGTTCTGCTGCAGCTGGGGCTAATGGGACGATGTAATTGAGGAGGTTCTCTGCGGCCGTGGCTCAATCAGCTTCAGGATAAATGAGGTTCTCCTAGCAGAGGTGATGAGTTCCACCACCTGGAGCAGGTCTTTAGAGATCTTCAGAACCAAAAGTGCTTTAAAAGCTGGTTTCAGTGCTGAGATCAAGTGGCTTTTATTTGTGGAACACAGTTTTGTGACTGTGTTCCACAAAATAAAATGGATTAGGAACATTTAAGGGATGCACAAACCAGTGTATTTCTTTGTGCCGGTCCCAGTACCGGATAAACGGGAGGGTTACGGTCAGGAAGGGCATCCACTGTAGAACTTTTGTCAAATCAATATGCGGACACGAAACAGACTTCCATAATCGACCGGTTTAGGTTCGAAGTTAACACCCATCGCCACCGGAAGCAGCATAGTCTACAGGGTGCTGCTGGACACTGGACTACTGCTGGACAAAGAAGAAGAAGAAGAAGAAGAAGAAGAAGCAGAAGAGGGGGAAGGCATGTCCAGAGGGAGGAGGAGAGAAGGAGGTGGAGGAGAGTGGAAGTGAGGGAGGAACCCTGAATGTTAAAGAACGGTAAAGGTAGAGAACGAGCTGATATGATGGAGAGAAGGAAGGTTGATATTCTGAGTGTGAGAGACTAGATGGAAGACCAGGTGTACTGGAGGAGGTGATGGGTAGGTATGGTGTGAAGGAGAGGAATGCTGAAGGTCAGATGGTTGTAGATTTTGTGAAAAGGATGAAAATGAAGATGATGAGCCTACAGAGGGCTTCATTCAGTCACCAAGAAACTGAAACTGAAGAACCAGAAAAGGTTACAGTCCAATCTGCTGAAATGTCATTGCAGCAACTCAAGATGGTCTCAGTAGTCTCGTGAAGACCCCACAAAAGCCAGGCGGGATTTATTTGACAATATCAGGGCTCCTTATGAGATGTGTCCTGGGGTGTCTCCTCCCAGATCCTGACCAGGGCATCACTGAGCTCCTGGACAGTCTGAGGTGCAACCCTGCATCGGATGGACCTAAACATGATGTTCCAGAAATGTTCTATTGATTTTAGGTCAAGGGAAGCGTGGAGGCCAGTCGATGGTATCAATTCCTTCATCCTCCAGGAACTTCCTGCAGACTCTCGCCACATGAGGCCGGGCATCATCATCACCAGGAGCAACCCAGGACCCACTGCACCAGCGAAGGGTCTAACAACGGGTCTAAGGATTTCATGCTGTTGTCAGCATTGATTATCCTGTACAGGTCTGTGCGTCCCTCCATTGATCTGCCCACCCAGACCAACACTGACCCACAAAACCCCATCATGCTGAACAATGTTGCAGCAGAACGTTCACTGCAGCTTCTCCAGACCCTTTCACGTCTGTCCCATGAGCTCAGAGTGAACCTGCTCTCATCTGTGAGCTAGAGCTCCAGTGGACTCCAAGCAGTTCTGTGTTCTTCTGGTAAACACCAGTCGAGCTCCACGGTGCCGGCCAGTGAGCAGAGGGCCTTCTAGAGGGCGTCGGGCCCTCAGGCTGTTTCTAATGGTTGGTCAGAGATGTTCACACTAGGGGCCCACTGGAGGTCACTTTGTTGGGCTCTGGCAGTTCTCATCCCGCTCCTCCTGCACGAAGGAGCAGATACCGGTCCTGCTGATGCGTTAAGGACCTCCAACAGCCCTGTCCAGCTCTCCTAGAGTAACTGCCTGTCTCCTGGAATCTCCAAGCTCTTGAGACTGTGCTGGGAGACACTGCAAACCTTCTGGAGATGGCACCTATTGATGTCCTGTCCTGGTGCAGTTGGAAGTGGACGTGTCCTAACACTTTTGCTGTTCTTTCCTGTAGAAAGTTCTGGACCAGCTCTGCTTTGGAGTCACAGAGACTTCGGGCAGTGAAAGCTAAATCCTCCAAACCTTCCAAGGCGAGGAGGACGCTGGTCGTTCAGGTGATGACCTTTTCAAAGAACAGACAAAAATATCTAGCTCTTTCCTGACTAAAATATAGACACTGTTACTCGCCGCCTCAAGGTCTGAATTTTCACCCAAAGTTTATCCTGGGTTTGATGGACGCAAGGGGGAACTGGCTGTAAAAGTCACAATTCACAGATTTCCTATTTGAATGTTCAATTCCACCTTAAATACAGCAGCTGCTACAGCCGACCGCCGGAGCCTGAGTTTACCTTTTTTTGCGCATGGATTTTCTGTTCTGACTTAAAAGGGAACATTCTGGTTCATTGTTCAAACATGTACATTTCTTGTGAATGGGCCCTTTAATTTCAAATGAAAAAATAAATCAAAAATATTTAAACAAAGCTCTAAATTGAGCTTTAACCTTGCATGTTTAATATGCATTACATATAGGCAGGGCGGCCTTCCTTCTCCCCCATCACTCAGTAGAACTGTCCTCTCTCTCTGGGTGTAGGGTGTCCTCCTTCCCCAATCACTCAGTAGAACTGTCCTCTCTCTCTCTGGGTGTGTAGGGTGGTCCTCTCTCTCCCCCATCACTCAGTATAACTCCTCTCTCTCTGGTTGGTCCACAGCTCACCAAACATCGCTAAGAAGTTCCATGCTGGACACCTGAGATCCACAATCATCGGTGAGAGCACTTAAAGGATCTTAAAGATCGCTGAGGTGTAAAGAAGGTCTGTTGTTGATTCTGAAGAGTGTTTATTGTTTTAATTTTATATTTCATTTCTGAGGAATCCACCTTAAAACAGAACAATTTAAACCACTTCTAAATTGTTCTTTCTTTAAGTTCTCATTTAAAAAATAAATAAAGGAAATAGGAAGAAACAAAAAGGAGGTTTTGAGAAGAGAACAAGATGGGCATATGTAAAGTAGCTCTGCTCTGATTGGCTGTTCAGAAAAGCAGTCCAGGGTGAGACTTCTTAAAACTTCCGCATTACAGGCTGACCAGCTACAGGCTGAGCAGACGGATACAGGGAAGGGGAGGAGCGCAACACTGGTGACAGTTCAGAGCAAATGCTGGCGTGCAGAGTGAGTGAGCAGCAGGTCAATGGCAGGCATGACAGGAGTGATCCGTGACGGTCTTCTGATCCGGGGCAACTCCCTCACCACTAGAGCTCCGCTGCCCCTGGTGGGACGAGGACGGACAGGGACAGATCGGGTTAGACATCTTGGGGACAAGGTTAGAGAAGCAAGGTTGCGTTGGTGTGGACGTGTCCCGAGGAGAGACGAGGGATCATACTGGGAGAGGAGGATTCCCAAGATGGAGCTGCCAGGAAAGAGAGAAGAGCTCCTTAAGGATTTGTCTAGTTTTTAGGCCAGTTCTTGGTGGGTGACCAAGCAGGGGCTCTGTGAGCGACTTACTGAGATGTCAGTTAATTCTGGATTTACAGAACTTCATTGGTGAATCTGGAAGGAAGCTTTAGGAAATGAGGTCATCAGGATGAAATCACCTGGGAGACTGTGTACGTGAACTGTGAGCTGCCTACAAAACCAGATCACGTATCTTCAGAGTTTATTATTATACATTTATATATTAGATTTACTGCATAGTTACTCAGTTATTCTTGTTTTCAGTAAATCCTTATTGTTTTTAGCTGTTGTTTATCTTGTTATTGTTTATCTTGTTGTTAAATTTACAGTAAATAAACTGCGTTAGACTTGTTTATTCAGTTGTTACTGTAAAGAAAGCCAATCTGTCACTGTGTGTGCACACGCCGTGTGTGTGTGTGTGTGTGTGTGTGTGTGTGTGTGTGTGTGTAGGCTGCTGGGGCAGGTTCCAAAGGTCTGGGTTCTCAGGAGTAGCTCAGAGGAGAACGCTCTGCAGCACCTGTTTGAGGTATGTTAACAAGAAAGATGATAAAAATGATGGTGATGATGGTACAAAATAATACATATTTATATAATAAATGTAATCTAAATACATTAAATCCTGTAAATTAACTAAGCAAGAACCAACATTAACAGGAAATTTAATCTAATTCAGAATTAACTTCATTATTTCATTAGAATAATGATTTTTTTCAAATTTAATTGATTAATTTTTTTATTTAATTCATTTTTAGCTGACCGTCTTCATCCACAGTGTGTGTGTGTGTGTGTGTGTGTGTGTGTGTGTGTGTGTGTGTGTGTGTGTGTGTGTGTGTGTGCTCTACAGGTGTATGTTCAGGCCAACCAGGAGGCGGAGCGCAATGAAAGTTTCCGATTGGCCGCAGCAGAGCAGGCGTGGCTGAGCAATTATGATGAGCAGGCGTTTGCTATGGCAACAGTCAGCAAGATTACAGTGGAGGAATATAAAAAGATCTACGAGGTAAGAAATGATCAGATTGAGAGAAATGGACAGAGGTGTTAGGAAAAGAGATAAATAGAACACTCTCTCTCTCTCTCTCTCTCTGTCACTCTCTCTCTCTGTCTCTCTGTCACTCTCTGTCTCTCTGTCACTCTCTCTCTCTCTGTCACCTCTCTCTCTCTCTCTCTCTCTGTCACTTTCTCTCTCTGTCGCTCACTCTCTCTCTCTCTCTCTCTCTCTCTCTCTCTGTCTCTCTCCCTCTCTGTCTCTCTGTCACCTCTCTCTGTCACTCTCGCTTTCTCTCTCTCTCTCTCTGTCACTCTCTCTCTCTCTCTCTCTGTCACCTCTCTGTCTCTCTCTGTCACTCTCTCTCTCCCCCTCTGTCATTCTCTCTCTCTCTCTCTCTCTGTCACTACTCTCTGTCACCTCTCTTCTCTCTCTCTCTCTGTCTCTCCCTCTCTGTCACTCTCTCTCTGCCCTCTCTCTCTGTCTGTCTCTCTCTCTCTCTCTCTCTGTCTCTCTCTCTCTCTCCCGTCACTCTCTCTGTCTGTCTCTCTCCCAGAGGTTAGTGTGTTTGATCACTATTCTGGGTGAATCTCTGCCATTGTGAGAAACTCCAGAAGCAGTGAAGGGAGTTTCAAACACGGAAGCCTGAGAGCTACAGAGTACACATGATACCGCACACACGCAGCACACACGCGCACACACACGCCACGCACACACACGCACATGCGCACACACACACGCACACGCACATGCACACACACACACGCACAGTCATCGCCAGCATATTAATGCCATTGGGCCGGGTCATCGCCAAGACACACACGCATACGCACACATGCACATGCATACACACACACACGCACACACACACACACACACGCACACACACACACGCACACACACGCACATGTGCACACACACACACAACACACACACGCACACATACACACACACACGCACACACACAATACTCCACACACACGCACACACACGTGACATGTGCACACAACAAGACACAAAGCAATAGTTAAGAATAAACCTATATACATGTGTACATACCAGGTAAGTTCTATTATGGAAATACAGAAATCACCTGTCTGTCTGTTTATGTAATAGTAGTAGATTGTGTTTAATCTGATTGGTGGATTGATGTACAGCTCTTTCTGATTGGTTGATGAACAGCAAGGGGACGAAATGTGGTGGATTTTTCCAAAGAGGAGACATGTCCTCATACGCCACTTTAGTGCGCAGTGACGGAACATCACTGTACATCACCAGGTATAAATGCGTGCGCACACACACACACACACACACACACACACACACACACACACACACACACACACACACACACACACACACACACACACACATTGACACACACACACAGAGATACCAGAGTGTGTGTGTGTGTGTTGTTTCAGGGATGTTGCTGCAGCGCTGGATCGAAAAGAGAGGTTTAACTTTGATGAGATGATCTACGTGGTGAGATTTAATCTCTAAATGAACTAAACATCATTAATTACCATATTCATGAGGCCTGATCAAACCAGGGGCAGGGAGAGACAACCAGACCAAACTGATCAACCCGCAGCCTCTCAGGTTCTGAACCGGCCAATGAAACGAGGTACAGAGTTCAGCGTGACCGAACTTTAATGCAGAGAAACTTCAAAAAGTAAAGCTGGAAACCTGATCTCATCTTTCAGTCCTAAATGAAAGAGTCTCCCACAAACCTTCATACTTAAATCATCCAACCTAGTAAACACTTTTACACAAATCAGATATTTAAATAAGTGGGAGGAGCTTTGTGTGTATATTGATGTACCTGTGCTGAAGTTATATAAGGTGTGTATAGTTCATTTTCTATGTCGGTTCATAAATATTTATTTAACTGTTTATTTATATATTCAGATTTATTTTAGTCTGAGATTTTTCGTGTTTAAGTTAGTTTATATGGTGTTGTACTGAAGACACTTTGTTTTCTCCTTTATAAGACCGATAAGAGTTAGTCCGTCCATTTCCAGCAGCTGTTCCACATCCTGCGGCTGATGGGACACCGGTAGGCCGAGAGGTGAAGAAAATCCTAATAATATCAAACAACAACAACAATAACATCAAATAACAACAACAACAATAACATCAAATAACAACAACAATAACATCAAATAACAACAATAACATCAAATAACAACAACAATAACATCAAATAACAACAATAACATCAAATAACAACAATAACATCAAATAACAACAACAATAACATCAAATAACAACAATAACATCAAATAACAATAACATCAAATAACAACAACAATAACATCAAATCACAATTAATAAAATCAAATAACAGCAGCTATAATAATAATATAAAATAACAATAAGAAAACAATAAAAGCAAATATGTATTACATATTTGCATATATATACAGTATATTATTATTATTATTATTATTATTATTATTATTATTATGGAGCAGTTTCCATGCAGCTCAGAGTGTTTAACATTTTGCAAAATGTATTAAATCATTTGTTTGTTAATTGTTGTAAATAATTGGAGGAAAATGTTTTAAAAAAAT
This sequence comes from Hepsetus odoe, assembly GCA_017165825.1. Lineage (NCBI taxonomy): Eukaryota > Metazoa > Chordata > Actinopteri > Characiformes > Hepsetidae > Hepsetus > Hepsetus odoe. The sequence goes on from CM029370.1 coordinate 2,061,147, forward strand.
AAAGAAAAATGTTCAGTGTGAGTCTCAATGACGCAAATTATAATGTTCTGAGAAATAAGACTGCGAACGGTCATTTCTGACTGAACATTGCTGTGAGGGTCTGATTGTATCAGTGAGGTACCGATGATGAACATTACAGGAGGGTCTGATTGTATCGTGAGGTAATTGATGATGAACATTGCTGTGAGGGTCTGATTGTATCAGTGAGGCACTGATGATGAACATTGCTGTGAGGGTCTTGATTGTATCAGTGAGGTACTGATGATGAACATTGGGCGAGGGTCTGATTGTATCAGTGAGGTACTGATGATGAACATTGCTGTGAGGGTCTGATTGTATCAGTGAAATGCTGATGAACACACAGAGGGTCTGATTGCATCAGTGAGAAATCGGCGATGAACATTGCCGAGGGTCTGATTGTATCATGAGGAATGATGATGAACATTGCTGTGAGGGTCTGATTGTATCAGTGAGGTACCGATGATCAACATCAGATTTACAGAACAGTACAGATTTAGATCTACACTCCAAACGCTCCTCAATACTGAGGTTCTGTATTGTTCTAGATATATGTTCTTAGGGGGGCAGCAGTGACCTAGTGTTTAGGGTTGAGCCTCCTGGATCAGCAGGTCATGGGTTTTAATTGCAGACCAGTAGGTTACGCCGAGGTTCCCTTAAGGGTCAGCGGTGGTCTAGTGTTTAAGGAGTTTGGCCACACGATCGGACGACTGTGGGTTCTAACCCCTCACCAGCAGGTTTCCCTGAGGTACCCTTGAGCAAGGTACCGTCCCGCTACTGTCTTTTTCCCCGGGCGCTTTCAAGAAGGCCCCTGCTGCACGCATGTGTTTGTGTGCATGGGCTAAATGCAGAGGTCCAATTTGGTTGTGGTTCACTGTGTGCTGCGCTGTGTGTTCTCACACTGACCGTAGTCACTTTCACTTCACTTTGACTTTAATCAAGATACTGACCCCATCATTGCTCCCCGGGTGTCGGATATGTCTGCTGGACGGTGTGTGCTAATTACAGAGGATATATTTGATTGACAGTCACTTTCACTTCACTTTTAATTGTGTGTGTGTGTGTGTGTGTGTGTGTGCGCGTGTGTGTGTAGGTGTGTCCATGTCTGCCTCGACTGGTGTGGTGGGATGAGTTTTCGCGGCTCGTGAGGTGGTGCTGCTGGAGGACGTGGCTGAACAGCTCGAACCAGATGCTGCAGAACATGTAGGAAGCAAAGAGCGTGTACTCAGGAGCGCGCGCACACACACACACACACACACACACACACACACAGTGTGATTCAAATGGAAAGTTAATTTGTCATCTTCTCTCTCTCTCTCTCTCTTTCTGCAGCCTCTAAGGAACTCAGTGATCCAGATCTCACAGCAGAGCGGATTGGCATCAGCGCTGATCACTCAGGTCCATCTTCTTTACTTCACTCTCTGATCACTCAGGTCCAGCCACTTTACTTCACTCTCTGATCACTCAGGTCCAGCCACTTTACTTCACTCTCTGATCACTCAGGTCCAGCCACTTTACTCACCTCCGATCACTCAGGTCCATCTGTTTCACTCTCGATCACCTGTAAACCAGCCACTTTACTTCACCTCTGATCACTCAGGTCCATCTGCTTCACCTCTGATCACCAGGTCCAGCTAATTTTACTCACCTGGACTCACTCAGGTCCAGCCACTTTACTTCACTCTCTGATCACTCCGGTCCATCTGCTTCACTCTCTGATCACTCAGGTCCAGCCACTTTACCTTCACTCTCTGATCACTCAGGTCCAGCCACTTTACTTCACTCTCTGATCACTCAGGTCCATCTGCTTCACTCTCTGATCACTCAGGTCCATCTGCTTCACTCTCTGATCACTCAGGTCCAGCCACTTTACTTCCCTAGATTTTGATCAGTACTGTCCTAGATAATAACAATCTAGCACCAGGTCTCACCTGACTGTTCCAGACTGTTATTCCTCGGATCTGTCCCTGACTCAGAACACTCTAGAACGTTGGCTGCACTTTTAAACTCTCTGATCACACAGGTCCATCCGCTTTACTCCACCAGCTGATCACACAGGTCCGTCCGCTTCTCTGCACTTTCATCGCTTCAGCAGTAGATCCGTGTGCTTCACCTTACTGTTTGATCTTCCAGGAACACCCAGTAATGTTTACTTTCCTTCTTGTCTTTGTCTGCACAGACACACACACTCATCACATGTACACAGACACACACACTCATCACATGTACACAGACACACACACGTATTTGATCAGCCAACAGAAAGTCGAGCTGTGCGAAGAATCTCTGGGGAGACACCTGTTTGAGAAAGAACTCCGTGTTGACCCACTGAATTTTTAAATATGCCGAGAGGGGTGTGTGTGTGTGTGTGTGTGTGTGTGTGTGTGTGTGTGTGTGTGTGTGTTTACACGGCAGGCTCTGGAGGTGGATGATGTTTGTGTTTTAGGTGGCACTGCCTCCCTTATTTTGCTTCTTCCTCTTTTGGCTGCTCCTGTTAGGGGTCTCCATAGATGATCCCCAGATCGTCCATCTCCATGTCTTCCTGTCCTCTGCATCTTCCTCTTTCACAACATCCCCCATGCAGGGACACGTACCACGTCCATAAACCTCCTCTTTGTCCTTCCTCTTCTCCTCTTTCCTGGCAGGTCCATCTTCAACATCCTCCTCCTGATATGCTCCTCGTCTCTCCTCTGGACACGTCCAATCCTACGCAGCCTTGCTTCTCTAACTTTGTCTCCAAAATGTCTAATCTGAGATGTCCCTCTAATATACTCCTTTCTAATCCTCCTGTCTTTTCATCACCGTCTCCAACCTGTATAACATAGCTGGTCTCAATACCGTCCTGTAAACCTTCCCTTTTACTCTCGCTGGTCCCCGTCTGTCACAAATCACTCCTGTCACTCTTCTCTACTCCTTCCATCCTGCCTGCACTCTCTTCTTCTCTCTTCCACACTCGCCGTTACTCTGAGCTGTCCACCCCGAGTGTTTAAACTCCTCCGTCCTCACCACTCCACTGTCCTCACTTTCATTCACACTCATGTTTTCTGTCTTTGTCCTACTGACTTTCATTCCGCTCCTCTCTAGAGCAGATCTCCATCTCTCCAGGTTCTCCTCAAGCTGCAGCCTTGTGGTTTGAATGAAAGTGTGAAATCGGCTTTCTCCACTCCTTCCAGTCAGAAATATTCCAGTTGCAGAGCAGTGTTGACCGTGTGTGTGTGTGTGTGTGTGTGTGTGTGTGTTTCAGGACTTTAAAGGGCCGCTGATTGCTGATTATAAGTTTGATTGGAAGAAGGTTCTGCAGGCCCAAGGAGATACAGGGGTTTTCCTCCAGTACACACATGCTCGTCTCTGCAGGTCAGCTTGCCTCTTTGGTTCTGGTTCATTCACACACACACACGCGCGCGCGAGTGTGTTGCATGTGATAAAGCAGGAACACACCTGATTGACTGATGTATGTGTTTGTCTCCAGCTTACTGAGGACACACCAGGACACCAGCCTCACACACTTTAACCCGTCCCACCTTCAGGACAGACGAAGCATCTCCATCCTGCAGCACCTGCTGAGGTGAGACGTTCCTCCTGGGGACCAAATCACGGCTTTATGACGAGGTTCCTCAGAATGGAACGTGGAACTAACTGGGACAGTTGGGCAGAAACTTTAATAATTCACCCACAGATGACATCAGGGTAACAGAATGACCCATCCCTCCCGCTCTCGCTCTTTCTGTTTTTATGTGCCTGTTTATTTTTGTCTTTCAGGTTTGACGAGATTCTCCTCCTCTCTGCTTCGGACCTGCAGCCACGGCACCTGGTCAACTTCCTCATCGCTCTGAGGTACGAACCAATCAGATTGGCCGTGGCACAGGCCTGAACACTGTTGGACAGTGTGCGGAGTTTTAGGATTGAATTGAATTTATGATGTTGAACCCTAGGTTCCGTCTCACATGTCCATTATATGCTCTATATTCACACTCACGAGTTTGTCTCCGTCAGTCACCTGGCGTCCTGCGCTCACCGAGAGCTGCCGGTGAAGGGAAGCTCCACTGAAGCGGCTCAGGTAACTTCCTCCATCATCACAGCTCCAGTTATCACCCAGAAACATCTAGACTCTCGAGAGAACTCGAGTGTGAGCGTTTCAGAATCAGCATTTCCTTTCAACTTTTTAGAACTTCACTCTAAATATCAGTTTTCTTACTTTATTCTGATCATTTTATTAGAACTTGATCCCAGTATTCATTTTTATTGGTTAATTTAACTAAGTGTTATCCTAGGGGTTAGAATTTGATTAGAACTTTACTCCGATATTTCATGAGAAATTTATCCTAAAGATACATTTTATTCTGATATAAATTACATTAGAATCAAATTCTGACCTAATGCAATGTTTACACTTAATATTCAAATGCTACACTGTAAAGCTGTATCAAATGAACACTGCAGCCTTTATTAGTAAAAGCTTCTAAATAAGCATTTTCACCCATTTCTCATCGAGCCCCGCCCCCTTTCTTGTTGACAGGCCAGGCTCCGCCTCTTCTCCTGCACATGCTCAGTCCTGGCCCGAGGCATGAAGATTCTGGGGATCACGCCGGTGGAGAAAATGTGAATTTTTCATCACATGTATGCTGGAAAAATGTTTTTGGCTCATTCACTTGTTTTGTTTCATCACTACATTAAAAACGTTCCAAATAAAGCTCTGAGACGAGCTTAAATGATTCATCAAGCCTGAACAGAATAACTGAAACACTTCTTTCATAAAAGAAAAATCAAGGAACTTTGATCTTGAAACGCTGTTTGTGTTTACGGATTCAGATTCATCAACCTGAAGCACCAGGCTTTGCTCAGACGGCGTCCACCCCGACTAACCCGTCGTCCAAACCCACTTGTGTGATCAGTAAAACCAGTTTTCTGTCCAAATGTATCCAGATTTCTGACTCCAGAGCAGATTCTGCAGCCGACGGTCTGCGGAAGGTTTAACCGATTTAACCAGGGCGGTAAAAAACACATGAATGAATTCATTCAGATTCAGCCGAATTAAACAGACAACACGTTTCCCATCCAGATCGTTCCGCTGAATCGGTAGCGTCTGCTTTATTCCAGCATGCAGTGTTAAAATGAAGAACATCATTTTAAAAATCGGAGATGATCGCTTTCGATACGTTCATAAAATCATCCATAACAATCAGACATTCAAGATCTTTTACACCAACATTCAGTAGAGGGTAGTGCACTTTCCATCTGTCCCGGGATGGAGGCGACAGCCCGAGGCCAAAGTCCGTCACCGCCAACACAAAAGTACCAAATCGAGGCTTTGTTGAAGAACGCGTCTTTTCTTTCTCCTCAGACCTTGTGATTCCTTCCCTCCATCGTCTTCTCAGAGCTCCGAGGTGAAGTTAAGCGTCCGCCTCTTTATTCTCCTCCTCTCTGCACGAGGGTTTGATCCAAGTCTGAGTTTTAGTGCTTTGAAAATGGCGCTTTGTGTTTAACACTGAGAATATAACGAAATGATTTCAGTCACGAGGAAACAGGCAGGTAGAGAGAGGTTGTGGGGTGTTATGGAGGGGTGTGTTCGCTGATAAATGATCCGAGGGTTAGTTAAAAGCGAGTTGAGAGTCACTAATCTGTAGAGTCGTGTCTGCTGTGGCCACGCGCTGCGAACAGCTGCAGCATTTCTTTCATTATTAACTGTCGGGGAACCGCTGAGGGCCAGTCAGCGAGAAGAGGTCCTCGAAAGGGGACGTGAGAGAAACGATGAGCTTGTGTCCCCGAATCAAGAGGGTCCAGGAACGCAGTCCGGACCTCCGACTGCCAATGTCCATTAGTTCAAAACCCCACGGCCTCTTTTTTGGGTGGCGATCACACGGAGATCATCTTCTCAGAAGGCTTGGTGTCGACTCTGGGCAGCTTGCTGGTGTCCTGCTTGGGGAGTCCGTACAGGTAGATGGACACACACACCAGTAAAGCTCCCATGGCGAAGGTCATCGCTGGAGGAGAGAAAAGTAATGTTCAGTTTAACCACAAAAAAGTCCAAACAAAGCACGTCCACCTCTTCTTCTGCACGTGCTCAGTCGTGCCCCACACCATGAAGATCCTGGACATCACCCCAGTGGAGATTTAATGATAAAATATCTCAGTTATTTGGTGGTTAAGGTGGGTTACAGACCTGAACAGTGGATAGTGGAAATGAAAATGACTTAGTCATTGTGAACACAGTGAGCCACAACCAAACATCCCGGGGAGCAGTGATGGAGACGGTACCTTGCTCAAGGGAACCTCAGGGTAACCTACTGGTCTGGGATTCAAGCCCACAATCTTCCAGTCCTGGGGCGCCGTCCCTGAACTCTAGGACACCGCAGAGCGCTGCACAGGTGAAACGAAGGTGTTTCTAATAAACTGGCCAGGAGTGTAGATACGAGGTTGGGAAACTCACTGATCTGCAGGCCGAAGAGCGTGACCGAGGCGATGGTGGACAGAACGATGGCTGCAGCGGCGCTGAAACCCTTCATGATGTTGTCGGTATATTTCACCACCACTGAGGTGTACAGACCACCAACACTCGCCAAAACTACACACACACACACACACACACACGTTCAACATCACCCAATAAAGTGACAGTGGACTGTAAAAATCACATTCTAGCTTCTGAAGACACACTGGTGGTGGCGTAGAAATCAAGATCTACTCCAGTGAACAGTGATCACATCAGCATCTCATTTTACTGAAATTAAAAAAAGACATGCGTGTGCAGCCTCTTAATACTGAGCTTCATTGTGTTCGACGAACAGAAAGAAACAAACTATCGTGGAAACCCAACATTTAAACAGCTGATCCACTGCAAAATGGGGTGCAATCGATTAGGAATCATCAATAACGTCTGAAGAATCTTCTCGCACTGGAGTACCAACAATATGTAACAGGAATTTACTCTCAAAATCTTTTACAGTAAATAAATTTACTTCACTCGAAACGAGCCGTTATTTAATGATAATCCTTTACAGGAATCATGGAATCAATACAACCTCATGACCGTCACTGCGTCGTGTGTGTGTGTGTGTGTGTGAAGGAACTCACAGATGACGAAGCAGACCCAGGGTGTGTATCCAAAGAAGAAGCCTTTCTCCATCACCTGCGGCCCGTCCGTCATAAACACCCCCATCAGCGTCACCACGATCCCTGACAGGTACATCTGGATGTTCCTCACCCACAGAGACGTGTCGGAGCTCTTCAGCACCTTCTCAAAGTACACACCTGTTCATGGTGCCACACACACACACACACACACACACAGACAGACGGCCGATCTATGATTATCTTTCTGTGGTTTAAACAGATCGTTCAGTCAAACGAGGGAAGGAGAAAATAAAAAGCAGAACATTTTCAACAGATGCTCAGGGACCATCTGCAAAGTTCAAACGATGTCTCAAGACTTTTGGACAGTACTGCACTCCTGAACTCCTTTTCAGTAACGAAAACTGAAAATAAAAGTAAAACAGACCTGCAAACCCGGAGCACAGGACGGCCACGGCCACGGCCATGAAGCCAACGAAGGGATTCTGCTCCACCTGAGGACAAATCGAAGACCAACACAGCTCTACTTCACACCAGATCACACCAGATCACACCTGAACACACCAGATCACACCAACTCCCAAACCTGAGCTCATATACCTTTTATCAATTGTCCACTTCAAGAGTTTAAAGGACTCCGTGTGATTTCATTCGCTGTTTACTTCCTCCCTCTTTATCCCTTTGAACTGGCTGTGCATTAAAGATGCATGTATGTAAATGAGATCTGTTCTGATTGGCTGCTCATTCATGGGGCGGTCCAGGCTGAAACACGACTAACAACTGTTGGGGCTAAACTGCGGGACGTGTTTTTATGGGACTTGACCTTTCACACAGGAACTGAAGCAGGGACAGTTCAAGGACAGTTCAGGGAAAATTCGGTGAACGTTGAGGGACAGGTCAAAACTGTCTGAATTATTTGGGTCTATTTGAGAGAAAATTTAGGGCAAATTCAGAGACTATATGGGAACAATTTGGTGGATTATTTGGGGACAATTTGTGAACAGCGCAGGAATAATTTGTGGAGATGATGTCGGGGCAATCTGGGGTCAAACTAGGGTCAACCCAGAGAAAATTCAGGGAGAGCTTGGTGGACATCTAGTGGACAGCTTTATATTTGAGGGTAAAAGAAGATCAGGTGTAACCTCACCTGGACTTTGGTGAGCTCTGCAGGCTTCCACTGCACCAGAGTGACCCCCCCACACAGCATGAAGACGGAGAACCACTGCAGACGGCTGAGCGAGCGGTTCAGCATCAGAACCGTACACAGTGCCGTGCAGGGGATCTTCAGCTGGTAGGTCACCTGAACCAGAGGAGACGCGAGGATTAAAGCCATATTTCATTTCCACGTCCCAATCCATCATGAATGAACTTCTTTAGGTTCTTCGGTTCCTACCTGGTACACAGCAGCATCCAGGTTGCTTAAAGCGAGGAAGGCCATGTTGTTCTGGATGGCGTAAACGACTGACGGCACACTGAGCTTTAGCAGCTCTTTAGGACTCCTGAAGATGTGCTCCACCACCGACGTTCTGCATCGACTCAACCCACCCGATTCCCTGAGGAACACAAACATCTCAACATCTCAAACCAGAGCACTAACTCACTACACTTCACTGGGATTATCCAGTATACTATAGGACGAAGAGGTTCATGGACGTGGTGTGAAAGGGGAAGAGGACATGAAGAAGGATCCGCTGTGGAGACGCCTCACAGGAGCAGCAGGAAGGAGTAGATGATTTGGGGAAATGTGTGTGCTGGTGGTACCTGGCCAGCATCCCGAGACTCAGGAACAGTTTGATGATTTCGGTGAGACACACGGCGGTGGTGGCGAAGTAAAGGTCCGACGACACCGTCCTGGTGAATCTCAGAGCCACCGTGTAAGCAGCAGCGACCAGAGTCATCACCACCAGGCAGTAGATCTTAAACACCAAACTCACCGGCTCTGCAAGAAAGTGAAAGTGACTACCAGTCAGCCCGAACACAGTGAAACTCAATTTAACCCACACACACACCGTCCAGCAGGGGGCAGACAGATCCAGGGGAGCAGTGATGGGGACGGTACCTTGATCCAGGG
>CM029370.1:2075303-2085303 GCA_017165825.1 Hepsetus odoe
TTGTAATATCAGAAGATGAGAGGAATCAGATGTAAGAGAAACATTTCATTAATCCCTGGTGGAAAATTTAAGAGCGATGTGCACAAATACATGCAAATTAATATAAAGTGTGGATTAAAATGACAGTTAAAGTTTATAAGATGAACCACAGAGACATTCCTGTGTACGGTTATACACAAATCAGCCACATCATTAAAGCCCCCGGCAGGTAAGGTGAATTAAACAGATCTTGCTCCAGGTTCTCCTGTCAGTGAGTGGGTGGAGGGGTGGAGGGGGAGAGGGTGGTACTAGGCAGCAAGTGAGCAGTCAGTTCTTGATGTCAGACATCAGAACTGGACCATGGAGCGATGGAAGGAGTGCATTGTTCAATCACACTCTCTTTTCCATCAGGTGTTTGGGTGTCCTTACTTGGACAGACTGAACCAGGCGTTCCCCCCAAGTTCCTGGTGACGGAGTCCCCTAGTGGCGGTGTCCACTGTCGCACTGCAAACACTGTTCAGGAACCGACTGAGGAACAAAGAACTCAAGGTGTTCCTCCACCCCACATCTTAATCCTATCAAGCATCTGTGGGATGTGTGGTCCGACCCATGATAGCCCCACCTCCCAACTTGGTGCAGATGCCTCCGCACAGCTTCAGAAAATGTTGAGATTCAGGGGCGGTTTGGAGGCACAATTTATTAGGCTGTGGGATTTAACGTTATGGCTGATTGGTGTTTACAGGGCTGTGAGCACATGCATACAGAACTGTACAGATATATGAACGAACACCTGGACAGAGGAACTGAAGCGCTGCAGTAGTCTGGTGTAACTATGCAGCGGTGCGTGTGCAATGAGAAAGTCCAGTGAACCCCTGAAAGGGTTTATTCAAAGGGACTTTGTTGTGATGAACTGGGGGTCCTGGGTTCTTCATCTGACTTCGTCTCAATAATGAGCTGCAATGCAACAGTCTGTGATTAGTACTACAGAAAAATTTACTTTCACTGACAAGACCTGTAATCATTGATCCAAATGAGTCAAACATCTCACCTTACTGTTGTGTTTGGCAAGTAGGAACTCATACTTGGTGCTGGGCAGCAGCTCTGAAACCTCTAGGATTTCTTCTCCAGTTGGCCACATCAACTGCATCACTGCGTTGTCTCCAGGCTTCTTGTAAGATATCGTTGTAGCAGCTGGTTTTACTGAACACCTCAAGGTGATGCTGTTTGCAGTGACCTCCACCACTTCTGGCTCATATTTGTTTTGGTAGTTGACGTAGTCCAGGTGACAGTTTGTATAGAGTCTCACAGCGGCTCCTGGAGTGTAAGAGTAGTTGATGTAGCTGATGATACTCAAGTGGCGATCAGCGGCACCTTTGCAAAAGATCTTAAGAGATTCTCTCATGCTCTTCGCTACCTCAGGAGATTTGAACCAAGGCTGGCCTTTGCTGGTGTCCATCATCACCAGATCACTGGGCAGCTGTTCCATTTTAGTAAAGGTTTCGGATTTGAGGCAAGCGCGGAGGGAACTCAGGTACAGGTCTTCTTCTCTGAAAGAGGTGAACACAAACGCCCACACGCTCTTATTCTTAGGGTCGAACAGGACTTTGTCAATGTCTTCGGGAGCAATGACCTGGACATCGGATACATTAATATCCTTTATGAAGGACTTGATGATGCTGACCTCGGTCTCCTTTTCTCTTAGCCAAGTGTCCAGGTTGTTTTGTGAAAACGGCGATTCGGCATGAAGTTTAAACATATTTTCGAGCTTCTCCTCCTTCTCTGTTCCTGTTCTGATTTCTGGGACGATTTTGAAGAGCGTCTCTTTCAACAAAAGTGTGTATTTCTGAATGTTTGACACAAAAAACTTCATTTTCTTGGTGATGCTGGTGGCCTGTACGGATGAGCTCTCTTGGGACAAGTCGTTCGCTCTCATTTCTGCAGTGGCCAGCTGCTCCATTATAGTCTGTAACTTAAGGCAATTCTTTTCACTGATTTCCTGCTTCAGCTTCGGAACCGAGGACATGATTTCTCTTAGTGGGACGAGCCAGAATTTCTTGGGCACTGCTTTCTCCCTCTTTGACCCAAGCAATTTGGGAAGATCTCTGTAGACTTTTATGGCCTGTTCCACGTTGGAGGGGTTCTCTTCCAGATCAAAATCTCCGTAGAAGGTACAGGCAAAGTTCTGCACTTTCTTCTTCTCCTCTTCTGTGATCTGAACCTTTCCTTCAGCACTGCCACTCATCATGCTCATCTTGCTTAGCATGGCGCTAATGTTTGCTGAAATGCTTTTCTTCTCTTGCTCGCTTGTTGCCGTGTCGCTGAAAACCATCAGCGCATCCGCACCGTACTCGACTCCAGTTATGACGTGCGTGGCGTTCAGCTTGTGGACTGCATTTTTCTTTTTCATCTGGCTCAGGTTGAGGTGCTCGGTCCTCGTCATCACACTATACTGGATGGTTGCTCGGCACTCTCGCATGGAAGACGACCTGTCGTTTATGAAGCTGGACGAACCACCAATCTTCACCAGCCCTGCATATAAACTGGCACTAAGAGAGGAACTTATTTGCAGAAGTTTAGCTTTCTCTTCCAGCGAGTCTGACAGGGAAATGTTGACAAACGTCTGGGGCCTCTCGCTCACCACCTTGTTCTTCTCTATGCTTTCCATGTCCCACAAGTAGACACCTAAAATGAAGACGAAGTTGTCAAAAAGACTTATTTATCAGACACTCTTTTCCAGAGTAACGTTCATATCCTACCTGCAGGGACAGTCTCCCTGGAGCAACTTGGGTGTTAAGGGTTTTGCTCAGGAACCAAACTGGAGGTACTTCTGTAATATCTTGGCCCATAGGTGGAGGTTCTACCGCTAGACCACCCCAGTTTGTTTGAGGCAAATCTAACTCTAGACACCCCAGCCAAGATGTTTCCAAATCTTTACAATGGGCTCCTACCTGGGACGTAGGAATCGTTGCGGCAGTCGTACAACATGCCCAAATGGAGATGTCTTCCGACCGCTGCCACAGAGATGGACTTTTCGGTGTTCTTACTGCGTCTCAAGAACTGCATTGCTGCAAACCAGAGGCTATGAAAAAGACACAGCAGTTTCAGTGTGTGCTATCCATTACACTGTCCCACCCAAACCAGACCATGAAAGGGTGGAATGGCTGCACATTTCAAGTCTAACTGATCGAGAGCTCAATCATTTCAGCAAACAGTTGTTTGAGACCCGCTGATTAAACGAGTGGAATCAGGTGAAAAGTCTCTAAAGGTTAAAGAAGTAAAAAAGAAAAAATTCTGAAATGTCCATTTTTAGTACTTCTAGGAACCTCTCAAGGCATGGGACATGCGTATGTGACTGCAGACCGTCATGTAATATGTGTAACTTGTGAAAATTGATCACATTTTATTCAAATGAACTGTTTCCAGACATGAAAGTGTACTTCTGTAGTAGAATGTCTATGTACTGTAATGTTAGGTAAAATTCAAATACCACAAATATGATTTTGTGCTTTTGTATAAAAAATGCACGTTCTTAAAACTAAAAAAATGACTTCAAAAATCGACGACTGAATTCACACAATGTCCTTCTCATTAGTGGGACATGAAGTCCCTTCTTAAGAGTTTGGCCGTTTATTTTCCTTCACGCTGTGGGCAGGTTTGTGCATCATTATCGTCATCCGTCCACAAATTCAAACACACACAAATAAAACGTTTAGCCTTCATTTAAACTGTTCTTTTGTGCAAAAATTCAAGAAGTAAATAAAAAAGGGATCCAATATTATGGGAAAAAAAACATGCATTTTTTAAAAATATGGTTCATGTTTTGTTAGTTTATAAATGTCTTACTTTTGCCAAAAATAAATGCAGTTAAAGTGTTTTTTTATGGTAAGTGTGAACGAGAGGTTGGAACAGACGTACCTGGCTGTGCTGGAATCTGTAGTTCTGAGTGGTGACTCTTCATCAAGCGTCCACGATTTATATCAGCTCAACCAAGCAAAGTGACTCAGGTCAAAGGGAGGGACGACAGACCACATAAAGCATCGCTCTGTGTGTGTGTGTGTGTGTGTGTGTGTGTGTGTGGTTGTGTGTGCGTGCGTGTGTGTGTGTGTGTGTGAGTAGAAAGATACCCTTCCACCTAAATTAGTCTGTTGACATTCCTCAGTGGTGAGATGTTCTCTGGATAAGTTTTTACCTCTTCATTGATTTCACATCGTCCAACCAGGAACTTATGTAGAAATTTCAGACAATTATGTTTTTGGGTTTCCTTGTTCTGACACACACACACACACACACACACACACACACACACACACACACACACTTTGTGAACAGTGACTGGATCCTCTTTATTTAACCCGTGCCAAAACACCAAACTGTGAACACACACACCAGGAGCAGTGGGCTGTAATACCATCACCTGGGTAGCAGTGTTGGGGACGGTACCTGTACAAGGGTATCAAGAGCAACTTACTGGTCTGGGACTCGAACCCATGACCTTCCGATTATGGTGCCTAATTCCTTGGCCCAATTTGTTCTGATTGATCCTGCTTTGCTAAAGAAGTAGTTTTTCATTTAAATTAACATAAGATTTGATTAACCAAATTAAACAAAATTGCAATAACCTGTTTACTGAGGCATGATGGTTAGTGTGGTCACCTCATGGTGAGAAAGGTCTGGGTTTGATTCCTGTGGTGGCGGTTTTGCTTCAGTTGTTGTCAAATTGGTGCTGTGCTCATAGTGAGAAGGTTGCCCCAGTCTGGGTTCTTTTTTTTTGTGGAGTCTGTTTGGGTTTCCTCCAGGAGATCTGGGTTCCTCCCACAGTCCAGACACACAACAGGTGGAGTGGAGATGATAATCTGTCCCCAAGATGAGACTGTGTCTGTCCTGTGATGGACTGGCCACCCGTCCAGTTTGGTTCCCTGGTTGATACTCCACAATTATGGCCAGAAAATTCTGAGGGAGGAGAGGTCATTGATAACAGGTGGGTCTTTAGAAGAGCTAATGCTAAACTGGTCTCCAGAAAAAGCCTGAGCTGTTGTCCTCAGGTTTGTTGGACCAAGAGACTCTGCCACTGATAAGCCTTAATGACATATGTGCACATTTTCCTATTTCAACTTAGCATAAATCATTCTATCTATATCCATTCTATCTATGATAGACTGGTACCAGCAAGAGTGAAAGGGAAGATTTATAGTGAGACCAGCTATGTTGTAAGGGCTGGAGACGGTGAAGAAAAGATAGGAGGGGGAGATTTTCGTTGGGTGTGACGAGGATGGATAGGATTAGAAATGAGTTTATTAGAGGGACAGACCAGGTTAGACGATTTGGAGACAAAGTTAGAGAAGTGAGACTGTGTTGGACGTGTCCAGAGAAAAGACGAAGGTTATATTGGAAGGAGGACAGTTTGAAGGAGGAAGATACAGATGACCAGAAGAAATGGAGTCAGGTGATCTGCTGTGGCGACCCCTAAACAGGAGCAGCTGAAAGACAAAGAAGGAGAAGATAAGATTTCATATCCTGTCATCATGTTAGCATTTACCGCATAACAGATTTCTTCTAAATAACCTTCACTTTCTCCTCATTCACTCTCCTGGGCCAACATGTCTTTGGCTGCAGTTCCAGCTGCAAGTGAACTTCGCACATCTGCATCCTGATGTGTTTATACCTGCCATAAAGGTCTGGGCATAAAATCATAATCCTACAGTCCAGAGAAATAAAGATGATAATGATTCCCGTGGCTGCAGATCACTGAATGAACAAATATTTCATGGCATTAAAATAACATTATCTTCAACTATATCTTAATATATAACTATATATCTGTCAAATGACCACTTTTTAAAACATCATCTCTTTGTTCTGTGACATTGCGCAAGTGTGCTGTTTACAGCCTCAGTCCTCTGGCAGTTATCTGGAAGGCAGGTAGAGTTTCATTTAACCAACAACTTTTTCCCTGAGGCTCCACATGTTGGTGCCTTCATGCATGGAAACAGTGATACCCTTTAATTACAGGATTCTTCTGTAGAGAAGTGCTGGTTGACTCCTAAAACCTCCTGACTAACCTGAGGACATCCTGCACAACACCAGACGTGACACATGGGCATGTTGTCACACTGATCATGTCCAGTCCACCTCAGGAGGCAAGGCTGAAGGTCATCTACACCAGTCACCCCCAACATTAAAGCTGCCCAGACAGGTGAAGTGAATAACATTGATGATACAGCACCAGGTATACTATGGGAAGCTGGCGGAGGCAGTGTGATGCTCTGCACAATGATCTGCTGGGAGAACTTGGATCCTGCATTCAAGTAGATGTTACTTTGACGCCTAAACGTCTAGCAGAACAGTCTGAGTGTGTGTGTGTGTGTGTGTGTGTGTGTACATCACATTGCATGACTAGCTTTTGCGCTGATACCTGTGTAGACAGGTTTACCTCCCTCAATCTTGATTAAATATTGGAGAGTAAATATTCTCATTAGGTTCCTTGGCAGAAAAAAACACCGTTCTATGAAGCTGCTGAACAGGGCATAAAATCTCTGCATAAAAGAAATAAAGTTCACTGGAACTGCAGTCCCTCCCCATGGAGCTTTGTTTCCTACGAAAGAGGATGATGTTTAGTTAACCAGTGAGTTAAGTTTGGTTTCCGTTAGCAGTTAGGTGAGGCGTTTGTGCTGCAAGCTTTTCAAACCTGCAACAATCAAACAACCGTAGCCTGTTCTGTAAGTTCTCCTTCCTTCTAAACATGTTTGCTGATGCTGCCTTTGAAGGGGTGAATCATTCAAACCTCCAATAAAAACAATGGATTAAAAGTAATAATGAATGATGTTGGGATGGTGATGCCAAAATAAATAAAGGAGAATTCTAAAATAAAAAGTAAAATGAAAAGCAAAATGAATCCCAGACAATGGAGAATTGAAGTATGGAGTCTGTTCTGAAAATGGATGGAGTAAAAGGACGGGATTCAAACGGAAAAAGGTAGAGCAAGGTAGAGTATCCAGGTACTGAACTGAAAGGTGCTGCGATGCTCACTAATCTGAATTAATTACAGGATGTTTGACAGTATAAACACATGTTCACTTTCTTTCAACATCTGTCCATCTGCTCAGGCAGTGAGAGTGGGCTCAGACCTCAATCCTGCCACCAAACCAAGCCACAACACGGCTCAGGTCTCGGTGCCAAGGTGTTAACATCAGGATGAGAGGGTGTCGCTTAAGATAATAGGCTCTACTGCTTCAGAAGTTTAACGGTTTGTAAGAGTGAAGAGCGACTGGTTGGTCTGGAGAGGTGTCTGCAGGCCGCAGGTATCTCCCCAGGTGTTGTTTCGAAACACCCCACCCTGTGTGGCCTGTGTGGTGGGTCGGAGATGAGCCAAAAATCTTTTTAGTCCAATCAAACCTTTAAAAAAAATTTTTTAAGTGAAGTGAAAGTGACTATTTGCCATTGTGAGCACACAGTGAACCACAACCAAATACAGCCTCTGAATTTAACACAGCAGCCATGTCCAGCAGGAGCAGTGATGGGGGCAGTACCTTGCTTAAGGGAACGTCAGCGTAACCTACTAATACAGAACCTACTAATCCACTGATCCTGGGGCCTCATCCCCAAACGCTAGATCACAGCAGCCTAGAAAGGGTTAGTCAGAATTCCACATCCGCAGGGAAGCATGGTGGTGGAAGCTTCAGGATCTGAAGCTACTTATCTGCAGATGGTACTGGAGCATAACAGTCCGTTGAAGGAGACAAGAAGCTGCGTGGCTTCCCAGACTTTAAAGAACCTTCAGGGAAACCCTCAGGATGTTGAGGTTTCAAGGAACAAGTAAAACTGAACCAAAGCCCTGCGGATGGATCATTGGCACCTACTGTAGATGCCTTTGTAATTAGCATCAAATATGATAATGTAACTACTGCCTTATACACACAGATACTCACCCGTGCCGACTTGCTGTTTATTCTGAAAACAGAATTTCAAAATTCTTCACTTGCAGAAGAGACGCCAACCATGTGAGAAGTCTCATTCATCTGATGGATCACTCTTAGAACAGAATAGAATAGAATAGAATAGAATAGAATAGAGTAGAATAGAGTAGAATAGGCTTTATTGTCATTGTACAAATGTACAACGAAATTGGGGAGGGGGGGGGTGGTTCCCCTACCTCAATGCACTATAAAAAATAAAAAAATATATAAAAGCAAACACATATATAAATATATAAATATAAACGCAAAACCCATTAAAAAAAACACACAAACATTTCATACTAAACAGGGATTCCCAGGTGAGCTAAATGTTTGATATTTAAGGTGCTGTGTGTTGGTGGGGGGTGTTTGGAGCGGGTGGGGGACGCTATTGAGTTACTGACTGTTTAGGGTTCGAATGGAAAAAAACTGTTTTTAAATCTAGTCGTGTGTGACTTGATGGATCTACAGTGCCTTCCTGAAGGCATCAGTTCAAACAGATGATGGGCGCGATGTGAAGAATCTTCAATGATGGCCTTAGTTTTCTTGCGGCAGTGAGATGTGGATATTTCAGATATGGAGGGTGAGGGGCAGCCGATCATTTTTTGAGCGGCATTTATGACCCCCTGCACAGCCTTCCTGTTCTCAACTGTGGAACCCGTATACCACACTCCCAAACAGTATGTGAGTACACTCTCCACAGAAGAGTGATAGAAGGCCAGCAGCAACTTCATGTCCAGCTTGCTTTTCCTGAGGACACGCAGGAAGTATAATCGCTGTTGGGCCTTCTTCACTAGAGCTTTCATGTAGTGAGTCCAGGAAAGGTCAGCTGAGATACAGACCCAAGGAACTTGAGGCTAGTGACAATTTCCACACGTTCTCCGTCAATGAGTAGAGGGATGTGGTCATGCTTGTGCTTCCTGAAGTCCATGATCAGTTCTTTGGTTTTGAGGACATTCATGGACAGATTGTTCTCTGAGCACCAGAGGGACAGTTTCTCCACCTCAGCCCTGTATGCTGTCTCATCTCCATCTGAGATGAGCCCCACCACAGTGGTATCATCTGCGTATTTGATGATGGTGTTAGTTGGGTGGGTTGAAGTGCAGTCGAAGGTGTACAGGGCGTACAGTAGAGGGCTCAGCACACAGCCCTGGGGAGAGCCGGTGCTTAGTGTGAGTGAGGAAGAGAGGTGATGCCCAAGTCTGACGGATTGAGGACGGTGTGTGAGAGATTGTTTTATCCATCTGCAGGTGGGGAGGGGGATCTGTAAGAGCATTAGTTTATTGATTAGAATGTCCGGGATGAGTGTGTTGAACGCTGAGCTGTAGTCCACGAAGAGCATCCTCACGTAGATCTTCCGGTTCTCCAGGTGACTGAGCGCTTTGTGTAGCGTGACAGCGACGGGATCTTCGGTGGATCGGTTCGCTCTGTAGGCAAACTGGTAGGGATCCAAGGTTGGGGGAAGGCAGTTTCTGATGTGCTGGGAGACCAGTCGCTCTAAGCACTTCATGATTACAGACGTGAGAGCTCTGGGTCTGTAATCATTGAGACTGTCTGTGGCAGGTCTTTTGGGACGGGAATGATGGTGGAGGCCTTCAGGCATGTGGGTACCATGGCGAGAGTCAGAGACAGGTTGAACAGCTTGGTGAGGATCCCGGTCAACTGGTCTGCGCATGCCGTGACCACTGCCCCTGGGATGCCATCAGGTCCAGCAGCTTTCCTGGGGTTCACTGCCCTCAGGGTTTTCTTCACCTCGTGCTCTTGGAGAGAGAGAGGGTGGGGGTCACAGTTGCTAGGATCAAAGGGGGGCAGCGGGTGCTTACACACGTTCATTCTGCAAACTCATGAGTGTATAGCTTGGCTCACATTTGGACTTTATGATTTCATACAGAAGCCCTTTCTTTCGTTCTTTCTTTCTTTTAACCTTTGAACTAAGGCAACATGAAAATAACCCACACTTAGAGTTTCAAAATTCAAGACTCTTCGCTTTCAAAAAGACGACTTCATCATCTGAACGCATGAAAACATAAACGTGATGAGAGTTTTAATTATTAAAGGAACGTGTACTG
>CM029370.1:2090303-2095303 GCA_017165825.1 Hepsetus odoe
CAGAACCAGAAGTTGCTTTTTCTGCTCATCTGAGGAAATTTGGGAACTTTCATCCAGTTCTTGCTTTGAGCACTCGCACAAACTTTCTGTGGTTCAGCGGTTCTCAAAGCAGAAGCTCGGAAATCGTTCAGAGATCGTATCTCTACACAGAGAATCTGAAAAAGGGGGGCAATCGCAGAACAGCGCCGTGTCTGTTGTACGAGACAGGTGTGACAGATGGAGAGAATAATGACTGCTGATGTTCAACCCAGTCTGGTTTCTGCTCCACTTTCTGCTCTTAAGAGCTCATCTTCTGATGGAGGACACTCCACTACTCTCTAACAGCTCATTCATCCTCATTCATATCATTAAGCACAGAATAATATGAAATAATTCTTTTTTTACACAGTTTGATACAGTTCTAGATACAACCAGCTCACCCAACAGTGTCACACTGAAAGGCTTCACCATGCACCTGGAGGTGAGTTACACACTCCTTCAACACTGTCTTTAGAGCCTTTTCCTCTGAAGATTAAATATTAATAATTCCTTCTTAACCTTTGACCTCTGTGGAATCAGCGGCAGTTCCTCTTTAGGTGTAAACAGGGTCCTCCAGAGCGGGTTTGGTTGGTTCAAGATTTGTTTACAGTGGTGGTGAATCTTCTGTCCCCCAGTGAAGCTCCCCGTGTCTCTCTGAGTGTCTCTGTGTGTCTCTGAGTGTCTCTGTGGGACGGTGATGATGGTAAAATAGTCCATCTGAATCAAATCTCTGTTCTTCGTGTCCCTCCACCATGAACGGGTTCAGTTTTAGTCCAGAATCTTCTCAGAACTAAAACATCTCAGACTCCAGACAGCGTCTCCACCAGCAGCTCATGTCTGTGAGGGATGTCCAGACCTCTGGTTTTGTTCACACACTATAAAGAAATCTGAACCGCTTTACACCAAACCCACCCTGGATGATGCACTTAATTATGTAGGAATTTGGGAAAATTAATTCATGTTTCCTTTAAAGTTGTTCCAGTTCAGGTTTATCAGTTCAGGTTCCAGTTGAGTCCAGTTCAGGTTTATCATCATTTTCTGAACCACATCTAATTGGATTATATTCAAAGATTAATCTGTCCACACTGGAAATTCCTAGGTATTTTAATGAACATTAATTACCTATTATCCCTGCGATGGGCTGGCGACCTGTCCAGGGTGCGTCCCCCGTCCTCGCCCTGTGTGCGCTGGGTTGGACACCAGCACTCCCCCACGACCCCATTTGGGACAAGCGGCAGATAATGGATGGATGGATAATTACCTATTAATTGTTAATTATTTATGCGTAACGTTGTCTCTCACTCAAAGTAATGGCCCTGTTTATGTTCAATCAGGAAGTGATTGACTCTAAAGTCCTGGAGAGTCCTTTACCTGAGGGTGAGATGGGAGTCGTTACCGTGTCAACGGCCCATAGCCACATCCAGAATCCCCTGCAGCGGAGCGTGAGCCAGTTGATTGACAGGAAGGGGGGCGAGGAGGAGGATGAAGGGTCATGGGGTCGTCACTTCAGAGCCCATGACAGCGGCATGGTGAGACCAAACACACAACAGCAACGAGCATGAGTGTGAATAAAAGTGAGGACAGCGGAGTGGTGAGGATGGAGGGAGTAGAGGAGGTGAAGGGGGAGGAGATTAAACACACGGGTGGACAGCTCAGAGTAGCGGCGAGTGTGGAAGAGAGGAGAAGGCGGCAGGCAGGTTGGAATGCGTGGAGAAGAGTGACAGGAGTGATCCGTGAAATGGTAGTGATACTAAAGTGAAAGTGAAAAAGTGAAAGTGACAACCCTTGTCATTGCGAGGTCACGGCACAGCACACATGAACCACAACGAAATTGGACCTCTGCATTTAACCCATGCACACTCAAACCCGTGCAGCAGTGGGCAGCTATTGAAAGCGCCCGGGGAGCAGTGATGGGGACAGTACCTTGCTCAAGGGTACCTCAGGGCAACCTATTGGGAAGGGGTTCGAACCCCTGATCCTCCGATCATGCAGCTAACGCCCTAACCGCTAGGCCACCGCTGCCCCAACCTCTGCATTTAACCCATACACACACGTGCAGCAGTGGGCAGCTATTGAAAGCGCCCGGGGAGCAGTGATGGGGACGGTACCTTGCTCAAGGGTACCTCAGGGCAACCCACATGGGGGGTTGGCTAGCTATGTTATATGGGAAAAGGACTAGACGCCATAACCAAAAGGTTGTGGGTTCGAGTCCCAGAACAGTAGGTTACTCTGAGGTTCCTTGATCAAGGTAGTGTGTGTGTGTGTGTGTGTGTGTGTGGGTGGGTTAAATACACAGGTGTGTTCACCGTCAAAAAAAATCACTCTTACTTTCACTTTCATTTTCTCTCTCAGTTTGATGAGGAGTTCGTGGACACCATTAAAGGCTTCAGCACCGTGAGGAAAGAACACACCATGTTCACCGACACCAACCTGTGAGCGCTGAGTTCACAGGAAGGGATGGATGGATGGAGGAGGTCGGAAGAGGAGAGAAAGTGTGTGTGTGAATGAGAGAGAGAGAGAATGAACCCTGACAGCAGGGCTAACGATGGAGTTTCTGAACACACTTCACCTTCACGCCGAGCTCCAGGCCGAGGCTCTAAAAATGGCTGCTGGCCGTGAGGAGTCTCCTGTCGTCTCTGTGGAAGCAGTGATGGTGTTTTTTGGGGGACAGTGGTGGGAGAATGTCCTTCTTCAGGGAGACAAATAGACAGTCCTCGCACACACCTGAAGTTCACAACAAGGAAGCAGAAATGAAATGCACAGATATGGGACGTCTGGTTCCATTTGCCACCACTGGAATGAAATCTGAACCGCGAACCCAGGCTGGAGGAGTTCACGCCGAATTCAGGGGGACTTTTGGAATACGGGTGGACTTGTTCTTATTTCTACACTTTAATTAATAGTTTGTTGAGTGAAATCATCCGACGTGATGCCAGTTTGTCTGATAACGGTCAGGGTGGGATTATTCTGTCATGTCTGTGTGTTTTAGAGGAACGTGATCATTATTGTGAAGGAGGGTTAATCCTACGGCGCTCTTAACGCAGTTCTGTCTTTAGTTTGTTTATAAAATCAAAGTTTCAGGCTTAATAAAAATGCCTTTTTTCAGAGGACCAGACGCAGACTGTCTGTTCGGACTGTTAAATAAATTTATGGGAAGGAAAAAAAGGCCGAATGGGATGTAAACGGAAATCTCTGTGGTAATGAAAAATAACTCCTTATATGGAAGATGTGGGCGGGTTTATAGAACAGGACAAGGTGGAGCGTTTTAATGGAAATAAAGTAAATGTAAAGTATTCAAAAATACTTTATATCACAAAAATAACATTTCTAACTAGAACTCGGACCGTAACGGGTTTAGGGTTAAAATATTTCACATGTGAAATTAGAACTTTAAAACATGCGTAAATGAGCCGTGTCCCGATTGGCTGATTCTATATATCTTCAGTGAGAATGGGCGGGGCTAGACTGCCATCAGCCGAATGGGTGGATTTATGTTAATGTCCATCCAAGGAGAATCAGTTTAACACAACATAAATATTAAATCTTTATATCGTAAATCTTATCGCAGCTTAGCCCCGCCCATTCTCACTGAAGTGATACAGTGTGTTGCAGTCTGCTTTTTGAAACGGCAGCCAATCTGAACATGGCTCATTTACATAAGTTTTGAAGTTCTAGGGAGAAAGGGAGGCTGAGAATTGGGTGAAGACACGGCCGAGAACCTCCCATATGGCAGGAGGGAAGGTGAACGTTCTTCAGCAGAACCGGAACCAAAATAAAAGTGCACAGTCGGGTTCTTGATTCTTGGGTGTTTATTACAGACTCAAACTACAACTACAGACATGGATATAAAACATCAATAAATTAATCCTCGTATGATTACACTAAACATCAGATTTAAAAAAACAATTGGAGAACGCGGCGTTAAAAATTAGCTTCTGTACAAAAATTGCAGGCGTTTTTATAAAGGCAGCCTTTTTATTGTCGCTTGTTTTCATTAGAAATATAAATGTCATTATTAGCGCGAGGACCCTTAACGGCGATCGGCGCTGATATGTTTCGCTGTCCGGGTCCCAAAAAACCCGGGAATGGTCCAGGCTCCGCCCACAAACGCGTTCACAGCTGGAGCAGCTGTTTCTGCGATCCGGTTTCGAAGAATAAACGATTTTATTTGTATTTCTGACCAAATCTGGCCGCAAACAGCTCTTACTGAAATGTCCTTTTAGGAATGAAATGTTTTAATAAAAACACTAGATTCTGATTCCCTTGATATTTTTGGTCAATTCAGGTATTTTGACAGAAATTGCTGAAATTTTTTCACATTTACTGCATTTTCCAAGTTCAGATACTGAGCCAGTGTTTCATTCTTTTTCAGTAGTTTTTTTTGGACCAATAAGAAACGAATCCTTTGAGAGATTGTGACGTTAAACTAACGTTCGCTCAGCCGAGCGCCACTCTGGAAACATCTGAACAGGAGCCGCGGGCTCGGCCGGTCGGAGGGCCCCGGGCTCGGCCATGACCCGACTGCAGCTGACGGCGCATTTGAGGGCGGAGCCTACAGAGATCAATCCCCACAGTGACAACAAAGTAACAGGACACTCTGCAAAGCATCATGGGAGGTATAGCTTCTGACTGTGCGCCAATAAACATTTTGACCTTTCACCCCATTTAACACTGAACGGAGTCTCTGAGCAGAAAAACTGAAAAAGTGCAACTGATGGGATTTTGAGACACTCTCTCACTCTCACTCACTCTCTCACGGAAACATGCTTAATATGAAACAACCAGAATCCAAAAATATTCTTTATTGAGAGGAAAATATTCAAGCAGCCAAAATATTTAACTCTGGTGGAAAGTTCACCTTTTAGTTTTGTAATATTTGTAAATTATTCATTTTCACTATTTCGGTCATCTAATTTTTTTTTTTTGTTGTTTTTTATAATCAAGAATTGTTCATCTTTTCTGGTTGGTCTCGACTGAATCTA
>CM029370.1:2110303-2132803 GCA_017165825.1 Hepsetus odoe
TGACACCTCCAGCTCATCACTGTCTCCAACCTTCTCTTTTACTCTCGCTGGTCCCAGTCTGTCACAAATCACTCCAACCACTCTTCTCCACCCATTCCAACCTGCCTGCACTCTCTTCTTCTCCTCTCTTCCACACTCACCATTACTCTGAACTGCTGATCCAAAGTATTTAAACTCCTCCACCATCACCTCCTCTACTCCCTCCATCCTCACCAATCCACTGTCCTCCTTTTCATTCACACTCACTTTCATTCTCTCCAGGTTCTCCTCAAGCTGCTCCCTACTCTCACTGCAGAGCACGATCTCATCAGCAAACATCATCGTCCACGGAGACTCCTGTCTACCCTCGTCCCTCAACCTGTCCGTTACTATGGGAAACAAGAATGGGCTCGGCCCTGATCCTTGATGTAACAGCACATAAAGACATCAATTAGTGACGGAGTAACAAAGAGAGAACAATAATCGTATTTCTGGAGTGTTTTTTTTTTTGTCCAATAAAGGCTCGGTGTCGAGATGCTCTGACTTCCCTCCTCGTCTGTTCTTCAGATCCAGTCTTACTCCGATGAACAGCAATATTCATTTAAAGAGTCCACATCCCTCCAAAAACCACTTCTACATCCCAGCCTCGACTCGAACTCAAACTCGGTGATTCTTTTACTGTACTTTTACATCTAGTATGGAAATGAGCGCCGTTCTGATTGGCTGAGGTGTAGTGTGGATGGCCACTGCTGTAAAAATTGATAGATTTATACATATATAGGGAAGAATACAAATGTGAGGAAAACTTCCTTTCGACATTTATTTTTGTTCTAAAAGTCAGTTTTTTTTCTAGTTTTCCTTCGTTCTTGTGTCTGGTGGTCATTCTGTCTGCATTGATCCTTGTGAAAGTGAAAGTGACTGCCCTTGTCATTGTGAAACACAGCACAACAACGAAATTCAACCGCTGCGTTTCACCCACACACACACACGTGCACCCGGGGAGCAGTGACAGGGACAGTACCCTGCTCAAGGGTACCTCAGGGCAACCTACTCGTGAGGGAATCAAACCCACAGACTTCCGATCTGGGGCAGCTCCCTCAGCACTAGGCCACCGCTGCCCCTCGTCTTGTCCCCGATTCTGTTTTTTGGACAAAAACGCAGATCTGGCGGATCGGGCTGGCTGAATTGTTCCCGTTCTCTTGTGGTTTTAATTCCCCAGAAGTCCACCTGCTGAATTGACGCTCACGGTTCAGGTCCATGTTGAAAACCCTGAATGCTTTATTGAAAATATGCATACATGACACATCTCCTACACAACAATACAAAACAGTACAATCACAATCCAAATGACACCTTAAACGCAGAAACCCCCCCAACCACACCCTCGGGCTCAGGAAGTCCATAAACGCTCCACGTAGAGACAGCCCGACGCGTCAGAGAGGACGAAAGACGCAATTTTGAACAAAAAACCCCAAAAAAACAGGCAAAGGGAAGGAAGCGTAGAGTTGCATACTGTGTCTGAGGCCTG
The DNA here is from genome assembly GCA_017165825.1 of Hepsetus odoe. NCBI lineage: Eukaryota > Metazoa > Chordata > Actinopteri > Characiformes > Hepsetidae > Hepsetus > Hepsetus odoe. Next base: position 2,111,811 of record CM029370.1, read on the forward strand.
CGCTGGTGCAGCAGAGCTTCAGCAACAGAGAGGGGAGGATGTCCCTCGTCCCAAAGGCAGAAGGAGGCCGTTCAACGTCCCCACAGCCTTCGGCCTGGACGCGTGCCTGACAGAATCGGGATGGGATTCCAAGAGTTGATGCTACGAAACCAAACACCTCCTAATGGCAATCTGTAACGGCACACGACCTCGACGACGAAACGTCCTCCCGTTAACGGCTCGAGCAGGCAAAAAAAAAAAAAAAAAAAAGACAGGAGGTGGTGTCTCCTCAGTGTTCGGTGAGGACAGTGTCTCAGTAAACTCAGCGGACTTTATAAAGTCGACGGTTAAAAAGAAGAAAAGCTAAGCAACAAAAAAGTATGAACGCTAAAACAAAGCGATTAAAAACAAAAGGAGGCGATTTGGCTGGTTATAGTTTAATATGATAATACATGGGTAGATGTCAACCAAAAAAAAAAAAAAAAAAAAAGTAACAAAAAAAAAAAAAAATTCAATAATAAAAACAGACAGGAAAGCAGTCTCTTAAACATTTGATATTTCAGTCCATAGCAAATAATATTGTCACCATAAAAGGGGATAGAAAGCTCTAATTTCGGGGAAACCCGCCTACAAACAGGACGTCCTGTGCTGAACCGACCCGGCCCGGGATTCCGAAAGAACAGACGTTAAAAGCTTCAGGTGTGCTGGCGGACCCCGGAAAGACCGGGTCCTGAACACAGTAGGTGTGGCGGTTTAAAGACTTTCAAAGTGGCTGAAATCTGATTGGATATGTAGTGCAAATGGAGTCGGGCTACAGTGGGCGTGGCTTTTTAGATGGGAATCAAGGTGTATGACCACTTCCTCTGAAAAATTCAGATGCTTGGGGGCGGGGCCTTAACTAAAGGTAGAAAAGGCAAGTATTTAGGGGCTGGGCTTTTTCTACAGATGGAAGGAGCTAATATTTAAGGGTGGGGCTTCACCTACAGGTAGAAAAGTTTTAGGGTGGGGCTTCTTTTAAAGGTATTAAATGCTGATTATTTAGAGGTGGAGTTTATCCAACATATAGAAAATGCTAATTATTTATGGGCAGGGCTCCTCCTACAAATTAAATAGGCCTTTTTATTGGCAGGGCTTCAGGAAAAGGATGATATTTAGGGGCGGGGCTTCTCTTGGAGTTTGAGGGGTTTTTTGGCCGGGGATTCTCCTAAAGGTAGAAAATGCAGGCAGCTGGGGGCGGGGCTTCAGACAGAAAAGGCAGTTATTTGGGAGGCGGGGCTTTGCTGCATAGGTCATAAATGAGGATGCGTTCCAGCAACGCAGACATTCCTCCAAATGTGCGCAGATTCTGTAAAAGTTGGTTTATGTGTTTTATTTTGTTGTTTCAAAGACAATCCATCACAAGGATCACACACACGCACACCAAAAAACAATAATAATGAAGCGTGTGTGTGTGTGATCCTGGAACACACCCTCAGTGCCTTGTCCGCCGGGGGCGGAGTTGGCTGTGATTGACAGGTCGAGTGTCACAGTACGTTTCGTTAAAGCTGCGGCTGCGTTCCTTCTCTGGATCTTGGCGCTGCTGGCGCCGATTCTGCTCCAGTTCAGAACACGCTCAGCGCCTCCAGTCAGTCACCTGAACGCCTCCTCTAAGGTAAGCGGTGAAAATCTCTGGGGGGAGGTATAGAACACACCCCCCCCCTTACAGGTTTATTTTTTAAAAACAAGAACTTTTTTTACAAAAGGATTTAAAGTGTTTTTTTGTTCCACAGATGATAAAGGTCTCTCTGGGGCTTTTAAACCAGATTCACTTAAAATTACTCATCCACTAAACACACACACACACACACACACACACACACACACACACACACACACACACACACACACACACACACAGCTGAGCAGTGATGTGCAACAGATGGAGCAGGACTTGTGTTTAAAAACGTCTTACACCAAGAGGCATAAAATAAGCAGAAGGAGTGAGAGAAAAAAAGGAAAATAAAGATAAAAAAAGAGGAGAAAATGGGCATTAAATGGGAGCAACTAAAAAAGGTTAGCAAGAAAGGAAAATAAAGAAAAGAAGATTAAATGGGGGGAACTAAAAAGAAAAAGGAAAGATTAAAAGAGAAAGAATGACAGAAAGGGGGGGTTGATGTTAGTAAACAGAAAAAATGTAATAAAAAGTGAAAGGAGCCTCTGGGTGTGTGCAGAGTGTAAAGAGAAGTGAGACTAGATCCATTACTGTCCTTACCGTCTCAATAAGCCCCGCCTCCTCCAACCCTGTTCTCACACACACACGCACGCACGCACACACACACACGCACACACACCAGGTTCGCTGGCTGAGGGTGCAGTGGTTCCTGCTCTTCGGTGGACTCCACCATGAGGGGTCCCACGGTGAGCAGGGTGGGGGTGTGAGGGGCGGTATCCATGGAATCAGGATGGATACGGGAAGCCACGGAGACAGCTTTGTGCCAGGCATGTGCCGAGTGTCGCCGTAACGACGTTCGCCCCACTGAGACACACCAGCGCTCCCTCACTCTCTCTCTCTCTCACACTCACACACACACACACACACACACACACACAGCTCTGAATCCTCTGCTTTTGTCCATTTCCACTTCTGTCTGTCCATCTGTTTATTTATTTGTCTGTTTGTCGTCTTACGGTGGTGGAAGATGAAGAAGAAACGGTTTCTCTCTTTTAGAAGTTTCCTGTTTTTTTTGTTTTTTTTGCAAATAAGACTTTCACCATCAACTGTCCATACTACTGCAGTTCTCTGTGGAGAGAGAGAGAGAGAGAGAGAGAGAGAGAGAGAGAGAGAGAGGGGATCAGTTCTTTGATAAATAGAGTGTGACAGGACTGCGGGATTGTGGGGAATATGAACTTTCAGCGGCGGCCTAGTGGCCACATCACAAGATTGTGGGTTCGGTTCCCTCACCAGTAGGTTGCCCTGAGGTACCCTTGAGCTAGGTACCGTCCCTGTCACTGCTCCCTGGATGCTTTCAATAGCTGCCCACTGCTGCATGGTGTTTGCATGGGTTAAATGCAGAGGTCCAATTTCAATGTGTTTCACAGTGTGCTGTGACCTCGTAATGACGAGGGTTCTCACTTGCACTTTTACTTTAATATTTGAATAACTTTAAATCACTGACTAAATCTAAACCATCAGTTACTGAAACTGGCTCAGGTATAAAGAGAATTAAATAATTACCACTGCTAAACAGCAGTCACAGCAGTAACAGAACTGTGAAGTTTTTTATAAAGGTGGGTAATAGAAGAGTAACCGGAGTGTAACAGCACCGTAAGGGTTGTAAAAGGAGTGTAAGGGGATGTAAGGGGGTGTTACAGGGCAGTAAGGGGGTGTAATAGGACTGTAAAGAGTGCAACAGGGCAGTAAGGGGGTGTAAAGGGTGTAACAGGACTGTAAAGGGTGTAACAGCACTGTAAGGGGACGTAAAGGGTGTAACAGCACTGTAAGGGGGTGCAACAGGGCAGTAAGGGGGTGCAACAGGGCTGTAAGGGGTGCAACCGGACTGTAAGGGGTGCAACAGGACTGTAAGGGGGTGCAACAGGACTGTAAGGGGGTGCAACAGGACTGTAAGGGGGTGCAACAGGACTGTAAGGGGGTGCAACAGGACTGTAAAGGGTGTAACAGCACTATAAGGGGATGTAAAGGGTGTAACAGGGCAGTAAGGGGGTGTAACAGGGTAGTAAGGGGGTGTAACAGGACTGTAAGGGGGTGTAAAAGGACTGTAAGAGGTGTACCAGGACTGTAAGGGGGTGTAACAGGGCAGTAAGTTGGTGTAACAGGACTGTAAAGGGTGTAACAGCCCTATAAGGGGATGTAAAGGGTGTACCAGGACTGTAAGTGGGTGTAACAGGGCAGTAAGGGGGTGTAACAGGGCAGTAAGGGGGTGTAAAGGGTGTAACAGCACTGTAAAGGGTGTAACGGGACTGTAAGGGGGTGTAATAGAACTTTAAGGGGTGTAACAGGTGTAAATGGAGTGTGGGGTGTAACAGAAATCATGGACTGCTAATTTCACCCTGTGGTGAACAAAGTCTACTTTAACTTGCCCAACACCACCTCCTCACACGGCAGACACTCTACTGAACACTCTACTGGACTGTGTGCTTTTCATAATCAGCAGATTTAATTGAATGATCTGCACTGGGAGGTCAGTAGGTCAGAATTAAACATTCTCCACCAGGGGGCGCTGCTAGAGCTTTTAACTTGAAAAGACCTCATATTTGCAGATGTGTTTGGTCTACAAGCTGCGAGCAAATTTTAACATTAGCTGTTAAAAAAATGTGTGTTGATCTATTTGTATACAGAGGATGAGGGGACATGAAGGGGACATCCTTATGCTTGTGGGTCATTTTGGGACGTCCTACAACAGGCACAAGACTGTATCAGAACACAAACAGAACATCATCGTGCATGTACCATTGAAGCCGTCCACCTCCTGCGTGTCCAGGAAGGGGGCGGGGCCCCAGATGCGAACGGTGCCGTCGTCCGAAGCGCTGGCCATGAGGCTCGGTACACATGGGTTCCAGCTCACACAGTTCACCGTCCGAGTGTGTCCCGTCAACTCGGCTATCGGCAACTCACTGCGCTTGTGCCAGATATACACTTTATGATCTGAGACAGGGAGAGAAAGAGAGAGAAAGAGAGAAAAAAGAAATTGTTTAGTGTCTTTCTCGAACGCAAGGTTTTCAGTTAATACACAACATCAAAGTAAAAAAACAAAAGTCTAACCAAGAGACAGAATCAAGTTCAACAAGAAACCAATCAGAAAGATAAATAAAGACAAAGAGAGAGAGAGAGAGAGAGAGAGAGAGAGGAAAGCCCCCCCCCCCCCAGCAAACGAACCAAAGGACAGACGAATGGACATTCAGACAGATGGACAAAGGGACAGAGTGTGAAGGTCTGTGTGATTAATGAAAGTGAAAGTGACAACCCTTGTCATTGCGAGGTCACGGCACAGCACACATGAACCACAACGAAATTGGACCTCTGCATTTAACCCATGCACACTCAAACCCGTGCAGCAGTGGGCAGCTATTGAAGAAGGGGTTTGAACCCCCGATCCTCCGATCATGCGGCTAACGCCCTAACCGCTAGGCCACTGCTGCCCTAATGTTCAGTCACAACTCTGGTGATTTATGTGTGAATTTCTGGGTCTGATCTGATCTGGGTTTCAAGTTAAGTGCGGCCCCGGGCGCGTGCGTTAGGTGCGGCCCCGGGCGCGTGCGTTAGGTGCGGCCCCGGGCGCGTGCGTTAGGTGCGGCCCCCGGGCGCGTGCGGTAGGTGCGGCCCCCGGGCGCGTGCGGTAGGTGCGGCCCCCGGGCGCGTGCGTTAGGTGCGGCCCCCGGGCGCGTGCGTTAGGTGAGCCCCCGGGCGCGTGCGTTAGGTGCGGCCCCCGGGCGCGTGCGGTAGATGCGGCCCCGGGCGCGTGCGGTAGGTGTGGCTAGAGGTCAGGAGGGCACCTTCACTGCCGCTGGCGATAAAGTCCTCGTTGTGTCCACCAAAGCAGGAGTGTATGGTGTAGAAGCCCTGGGTCACACCCTGATACTTCCTGACCAGAACACGGTCCTGCAGGTCCCAGAGATGAACTCCCTGATCACAAAGAGAGAAAGATGAACACACACGCCTGCACACGCGCACACACACACACACACACACGCAGCATTACTTACCTGAGTCGCTACATTTAACAAAGCTAATCTTCCGTTCTTGGAAACACTGAAAGACATGATGGGATGGTCCTCCTGAACTCTGAAAAACAAGAAAACAGAACTGATTAACACACAAACGGCACTTATTCTTGTTACTCATCAACATATTATTATTACTTCCTTCATTATTTCTGCATTATTCCTACACTGCATTTTTATCATCATCATCAATAATATTGCTATTTCCTTAATGCTAGTCATATTTTTATAGCAGAAAGATAATTCCTTGCCGGGTCACTAAAACATCTCCATTTTCATCTTTTTACTGCAGTCCTGACCCCCGAAAACAAAGAGACAATAATATTTGTGCAAAGTCATTACTTTTTTAGTGAGGAAAATGCAGATTCATTGTCCATTTTAACTGCAAACCCGTTTCATCTCAACCCTGTTCAATGAAAGGACACGGGTGTGGCAGGAGGACGGGGACAAAGCTTACTGACATGTTTCTGTCTGTAAGGTCCTCAAAGTTGTAACCACGGATACGCTGGTGTGTGTCGGAGGCCAGAACGGTCCGTCCGTCGCTCAGGCACCACAAACACTGCACCCGCACGCCTTCCCACGAGTCCAGCAGGTTTCCGTCCAGATCCTGAGGACACAGACAGACAGACAGAAGGATTAAGACATTAAACTGAGAATGAATCCAGTTGTTTCCACCGTTTTTATCCCCTCTCTGAATTATGGACACAATGTCCAGTTTATCAATGCGCTGAAAGACAAGCGTTGGCGCTGCAGCTGTCAGGTGCAGAAATTTGTGTCGGGAGGGACGACAATGGACAGGATTAGGGACAAGTATATTAGGGGGACAGCTCAGGTTGGATGGAAAAAATATGAGAGAAGTGAGACTGTGTTGATTTGGACATGGAAGGATGTTGAGGATGGAGCTGCCAGGAAAGAGGAGAAGAGGAAGGACAAAAAGGAGGTTTATGGACATGGTGAGAGAGGACATGCAGTAGGGATGGTGTGAAAGAGGAAGATGCAGAGGACAGGAAGACGTGGCGGCAGATCAACCAGAATAAATGGTCTCTGATAACTCACGCATTGATAGAACTGTCCCCGCTGTCCGCCCGTGACAAATCTTTTACCGTCCGGATTCCAGGCGACGCTCGTCAGGCTGTCCTCGTGAGATTGGCTCATTTTCGTTCGCAGTTCTCCTGTCTGAACACCAGGGGGACACAAAGGTCTCAGCACACAACGTAATCCATGAGCCTGGCTGCTAAACACTAAAGCTGTTAAACCAAAACCTACACAGGAAATAACGAAGTTTAAAAACACACCTGAACCTGAATTCATCTCTATTTTACCGCTTCAGTTAAGGTAAGATGAGCTGACCGTCAAACTGTTTAATGTTGTACCTTCATTCAAGGTTCTTTACCAATATAGGAGGTTCCTACTAAAGTAGTATTGGTTTTTCATGTTGTACTTTGTTTCATGTTGTCATATGTCGCACGGAGATCCATGAACAAACGTGATTTCGTCTCACTCTGTACTTGTTCGTTGCTGCTGAAGACAAAGGACCCTTTCTGGAGGTTCATCCACCGGAGGAACGGGTGTTGCGGCTCCGGAGGCAGGAATTACCTGTACGTTCCAGAGCCAGAGTTCAGAGCAGTCGTCCGGTCCGCAGGCGATGAGGTAAGTGTCATCCGGACTCCAGGCCAGGTAGGACACTCCGTAAGCGTGTCCCTCCAACGTCCGCCACAGCTTCAGCTGGTGAGTGTCCTGAAAACACGAGACAGGTGTGGACAGGTTAGAAGGGAGGTACGTGTGTGTGAACGTCCATCTTCATTGTAGCTGCAGCTCTAAAACTAAAGAAGCGAACTTCAGACGCTGAACGTGTTGCGGCACAGCGTCTTAATCTGTGAAAACTCTGTGTTGAGCGTTCTAGATAAGACGCGTTCATGATCTACGGCAGGAGGGGGACTCTGCCCTGACCTGTTCCACCTGCCAGACGATGACGGTGGTGTCTTTGGAGCCTGTCGCCAGTTTGGTTCCATCATTGGAGAACTTGCAGAACCAAACCTCATTGCAGTGCTCTGTGAGGATCTGCTGGGTGTAACACGGGAACTGCTTTCTGAAAGAAGACAGAAAAGAAAAGATCAGGGTGGACGACTGATAGGACAGATGTAGGAGGTCTTCTCAAAGACTGACAAGTTCTAACAGTTTAGGTTTATAATAATAATAAAAAATCTATAACAAGAACAACAACAACAATAATAATAATAATAATAATACATCTGAAAACAAGTCTGGTTACAAAAGACGAACTAAAAGCCACAAGGATGACTGAGTTCCATCACTCCAGAGAACCTCACGGTCCAAAGCCAGGAGTGTTTAAACCCTCCTAGCCGACCCCTGGAACTGTGCGTGGGGGTTTTGAGGTTTTGGGGTGTGTGTGTGTGTGTACCTGCTACAGACATGATCCAGCAGTAAAGACACTGAGTCCAGGCTGTTGTCCAGCTTGGTGTTGTGGTAAAGGCAGCGGTCCCTCTGCAGCTCCACCGCCTGCCGGAGGAGTGTGTGGAGTCTCCGTGGAGGCAGCATCACCGAGGGGGGGAGGTACGCTACACACACACACACACACACACACACACACACCCCCTTTTTCAAACTGTCAAAACAATTATTTATTTCTAAACTTAAATCCAGACATTATATTAACCCAAAATTAAAATCAACCTTGCTCCTAAATAAGTGCTCCATTTGCCCCACTATCATACACAGCTAACAGTAAAGCAGACTGCAGCATGAACAGGGCCAATCAGGACACTCCGATCATAATTCTACACTGCTCATCAGAAAACGCCAACAATTATGCGTATTCGTCACTCGTCATTTATTTGTGGCATGTTTATGTCAGAGTACGGTCAGGTTGTGTTTATGCAGGATCAAACTCAAGATCAAACAACACACTTCAACGGTTAGTCGAATCCCTTCTGGTGAAAAACCTGACGCCGCTTTGTTTGGTGAAATGGATTTCCATCATGATCAATAAAGTTTTTCTGTTTCTGATGACTGATCATAAAGATGAACAGTGTAGTTTTTCACGCTCGGGAAGCCAGTCATCTATATCAGTACTACCTGAAGATCCGGGAATAAACATGCACATGTGCGTCCAGAACTCAGCACAGGCTGTGTATTTTTCTGTAGTGGGACAGTAGGTCCAATCTGGCCCGTGTGTGTGTGTGTGTGTGTGTGTGTCGTACTCTGTAATTTGTCCAGCAGTCTGGCGCGTGAGCTGACCCCTTTCCCCTCCCACTCAGCCTTAGCCCTCAGGTCATCGGCGTGGCTGCACATCAGGTACCTGCAAAACGAGAAAACACACTTCAGTCACACACACACCTCAACCCAATGTTCTGCGTCAATTCTGTGTATTTTATTTCCTTTTTTATCCTTTGTCTCAAAATGCTATTTGTGTCTACTAAAATGAGAGCTTATTAAAGAGCGTAGCAGTTTCTGTCAGATCACATATTGAACAATAGTTATATACTGTGGTTAAAATGAAGCCCACAGGACTGTCTGATTTAATAAGCAACCGTTCTGCAGTTTACCCGCTGAGAACGTGGATACGGTCTGTGTTGTACTTGAGTGGCGTCAGTTCTCCTCTCAACACCTGTAACGCCTCCAGAACCTTCCCATCCTCCAAATACTCCAGATACTTCTGCTGCAAGAGCAGGAACTTCATCCTCTACAGAGAGAGAGAGAGAGAGAGAGAGAGAGAGAGAGAGAGAGAGACAGACAGAGAGAGAGAGAGAGACAGACAGAGAGAGAGAGAGAGAGAGACAGACAGAGAGAGAGAGAGAGAGACAGACAGAGAGAGAGAGACAGACAGAGAGAGAGAGACAGACAGAGAAAGAATTAGGACAAGAGAAAATGAGAATTAGAGATGATTTTTAGAGGTGAATTAGAGATTTCACAAAAGATATTTTAATTTAAACACAATGCAAAGGGCAAATATTGATTTTTTTCAAATCCAAAAAAGAAAAGGAAAATAAAAACTGCGTAACAAAAGTGATTGTAAGAAGACTGTATTCCATTAAATTTATCATTAAACTGAACTTTCAAACTCTCCGTCAGTTAAGCCCTTCGTTATTAAACTTTTTCATCTACATGATCAATAAATACAACTAATAAAACTAAACAAAGGAAGTCTGATTCCTAACATCTAGTCCTTAATAATGTCCTCCCTCTCCCCCATCACTCAGTAGTACTGTCCTCTCTCTCTCTGGGTGTGTAGAGTGGTCCTCCCTCTCCCCCCATCACTCAGAAGAACTGTCCTCCCTCTCCCCCATCACTCAGAAGAACTGTCCTCCCTCTCCCCCATCACTCAATAGAACTGTCCTCTCTCTCTCTGGGTGTGTAGGGTGGTCCTCCCTCTCCCCCATCACTCAGTATAACTGTCCTCTCTGGGGGGTAAATAAAGGGGCGGGACAGGTTCTACTAAACCTCCACCCCCGACAGTTGCTCTCAGCTGATACAGAGCTTATCTGTGTGGTTCATAGGAGTGTCGAAGTTGGGCAGAAAACACACGCACACACGCTCTTTTTAATCATCTCAATAAAGAATTTAAGACCTCATCATTTATCCTTCAACTGTTCTAAAAGCCCTGAATGTCCACCTGGAATTGAGTCCTGATCTGAACTCAGCTGCTGATGATCATCAGGTCTGAGCGTTTAAACCACGATTTGACTAAAAGCGGCTAAAAGTTCAAGATCAAATAAGGAATTCTCCCCAGGTAGACCTCTCATCCTAATTATTCAGCATTAATAAATAACCATAGTAATAAGGGTTATTCAAAAGCAACCAGCTTTATTCACACCCAATATTACTTGATATTTCAAAATGAAGGAACATACATCCTAGACAGCGTGCGCTGTTAGAATGGTGGGAAATCAATGTTTAATTTTAATTATAAATAATTAAATACATATTTATATATTGTAAATATAACACTATTATTTCACAAAAATAAAGAATTATGCATTATTTTAAAAAATAGAGAAAAAATAAAGAAATCTGAAGAAAATATTTTATAATAAAAAAAATAAAAAAAAGACTAAATACATTTTAGATCATTTTCTGGAGGCATGTGATGAGCATTTGTTTTTTTTCTAATCCAGGTAGATTGAAGTTTGAATTTTGGCATTTATTAAAATGGCTTGGAGTCAAAAAACATCAGCAGAAATTTACATAAAAAAACAAAAACTCCACATCGTCAATAAACACACTATATATACATATATTATACGTTTAAGTGTTTCATGTTCACGGCCCCAGGTTCTACGGTCATCCTGTACGTACTTGTCCTAAATGTCCTAAAGCTTTTTAAGGTTTTAGTTCTGAGGACAGAGTTTACTGAGGTTATCCGTCTCCCCGTCCAGCATCTCTAAACGACATGCGGAAGTGTATAAACGAACTAACGAGCTGCAGCTGCTTAATTAGCTCGTTTTTATTTCAGGCCTCCGGGACGTTTTTATCTGCTGGAGCTCAGACTCTCCGGAGACGTTCTCCTGTTACACTGGATCATCAGAGGTACCTTTATACAGCACCTCATAAACGTCCTGTTCTCAGCTCTCTGGAGGACCACTCTGAATATCAACACCGCTCTAAACACACCTGTCCACTCGCTCGGTACACACCGTCTTCATTTTGGACCAGGTCACTCAGTCAGGAACAATACCGCCTCTGTCTCAGTGTGTGTTAATGTGCTCCAACACTTTCTTTATATAACCAACTGTCAGTCTGTGCAAAGGAACAAAACTATTCTATAAAGCGATTTTAAAAACCTGCCGCTGTTGCTGGAAAATGAAATGATACAATATTGGTTTGTCTCTAAGCAGTACGAGGTTTAACTGTTTCTGCCTTTTTAAAGGAATTTATTTCTTCAATCCATCTTCAAAGTTAGCAGAATTAGTGCTGGTCGGCATTAAATTATCACAATATCATTCAACTTAATGAGCACACACTTTATTAAAAATAAAAAATATCCACTAATCGACAGTAAACTGCTCAGGGACTAAACTATTTAAAGGTAATAATATCATAGATACACAGTCGTGACCAAATAAGTCACAAAAACTGAAAGGCAGGATCAAAGCTCTCTCAGAGACAATGTATCGCCTGAATTCTTTCATTTTCTCTTTGATCTGATATTAGAAATTCCAAGGCTCGCATCAGATCCGTTTAAAAGGCTCCCTTGTATAAAAAGAAGGTTGTGATTTTTATAGCAAAAAAACTCAAAGTAATTTTGCCACCTGAATTACTTTTATGATAAAAGTAGACACTTCACATCGAATCTATCAGGATCAGAAGTATTCGCTCATCATATTCCGTGACGAGGCCGTGTTGTTACGGGCCCGACCCGGTCGACGTGAGTCCACGTGATTACAGACCGGCTGCTGGAGATGTTCCTGCACACTGAACCGACCAATCAGAGAACAGCTGTCTCGTCAGCGCTGCCGCTTTCCGGGTGATTCGTTCCAGACTGGGATCCAGAACCTCTGAGCACCGACAAAGAGACAGAGGCTTTCCAGAACCCTGCCAGTGTGTGTGTGTGTGTGTGTGTGTGTGTGTGTGCGCGCGCGAGTGTGTGTCTTACCACAATAGCGCTGGGTGAATGCATCAGGGCTTTGAGCTCACTGAGGTCATTTTCAGCCTGCGTTCACACAAAGAAGCAGAAAAACAAAACAGTTAGTTCAGCAATTTTGTCCGACCAAAGAACGGTGTAGCTGTGGAACAGTTAGACCACCGGGAAGACACTGAGTCTTACACTGATTAGGTGTGAGTGTGTTGGTTTGGTTAACCAAACACCAAATGAAGGGAAAAATCTGGAGATTTTTAAGAGACTTGCAACATGTAATAAAGCACTATTTACTATTACACGTCAGTGTGAGTAATATGTAGTTAATAAATATATATACATATCAATATAACTTAAAATAAGCATTTTGCTACACTTTAACTGATAACATGAGAAGAAAAATAGGAGCCTGCCATCATTATGCAAACGACAAATCTGACAGTTTGATTTGGCTTTTAAAACGTGAAAATGGGTTTTCTTTTAAAGGTGGTTCCCCAAAACACAAAAGTAAACCCGATGCCTGTTTGTCACAAAGCTAATGATCAGAGTGTAAATAAATTAGAAATGTGGGGGAAAGAAAAAAAACAGTAAAAAGCTTTGATTTTGATAGAAATCAAAGAGTGATAGAAGCTGCATTAAATGATTTAATGATCATAAAGACAGAGACCTGCTCTAAATCTTCACCCTTTAGGTTCTTGCTAACTAACTAGCCTAATTAGCCTAGCGACACTAGCACTGTCACTGGCTAATCCGTTAGCATACCTCACACAATTCACATTTCCTCGTAAAAACAAGCAAACATCTCAGTTTGCAGCTTTAAAGTGGTGCTTTACTGTCGCTCTGTGTATTCGCTCAAACTTTTAGAGCCAATTGACAGATTAGCTACTCAAACACAATGCTAACACTATTTACTCATAAAAACAGCGCCATTTGATGCTTAAACGTCTATTTACCAAACCTCACTGATATAAAACTTAAATCTGGAAAACAATCTTACAGAGCTGTGAGGAATAGTTATTAGTACAAAGCCTGCCATTTCAAAAAGCTTTATTTCTCTTCTGTTTAAACAATCAGGTATTCAGGGTCGTTAAGTAATCAAGGCATTGCACTGTATGTTGTTCTTGTACAGTACTGGGACTGTGTATGTGACATCTTTAAACTTTTAGCACTTTTTTTTGGGTGAAATATTTCTTGTAACATATATTAGTGATTTACAAGGAGTCAGGAGAACAAGAAGTAGCATGAACATGAACTGACAGAGAACAGACTCCTGGGCATAACAGAGAAAACGGGCTGTTCAGCAGATCGTTTGCTCATCGTTAAACCAATTAATGTTTTGGACCAATCACAAATGCAGATGAGTTACTGGGAGCTTTAATGAACCGACGTATTTACATAATCAACAAAATCAGATTAGTTTGGTCAATATTTAAGTTAGATCAGAAAAATACTAAGATACTAAGTCCCATATCGAACACTTCTGTCTTCGGCCATTCGTTCAACAAAGTGTTTAATAAGTCAAAGAAACATTATAATCCCAACGCTAGAATCACTGCCATTTTGTGCAGCATTAGTTTAAAGGGCATTAGTCTTCTAAGCAAGGCAGGACACGACAGACGCCTGGCCCGGGACACGACGGACAGCATTCGTTGGTCAGAGATGCTGGGACAGCAGTCAAAACACAAACCTTGTCCCATTCTCCTTCCATGACGTGGTTCCGAAACTTTGTGGCAGAAGGATGTTCAAGTCTACAACCGGACTCCTGCATGAGCAAATCCACGGTCTGACTGGAGAGAGAGAGAGAGAGAGAGAGAGAGACAGAGAGAGAGAGAGAGAGAGACAGAAAGAGAAATGTATTATTCTATGATATCTGTTATCAAAAAATACCGTGGCTCTGTGTATTATGTATTCAGTGAATGTGAGAGAGAGTGTGTGTGTGTGTAAATGGTCCTGCGGGGTTGTGCAGTGAGATCACTCTTAATGTCCTGCAGAAACATTTCATTGTCTTATTTTCTCTTAAATCACTTTCTTTCCATCTGTTTCCACTCATCTGTTCCTTATGAGTCTTTTTTTAAAACCCTAACTTCCTTAAATACGTCATATCGCCCCCTACACTTCCTGTGGTGCATTACAGTCTGTCAGAATAACCATTTGGACTGAGCACTGATTGGCCATGACAACACCCTGTGTAATAGCCCCTCTAGTACCATCAAAACCATTCTGACCTGTCCAGGCCTGGACTCTCTGAAGGTGAGCAGCAGTCCTGCAAGTTGGGACGTGAAGCTTCCATAGAGACACGGAATAAACAATTTGGAAAGCAAACACGGAATTTGGGGCGGCGGTGTCCTAGTGGTTAGGGAGTTGCCCCTGATCGGAAGATTGAGGGTTCGATTCCCTCACCAGTAGGTTGCCCTGAGGTACCCTTGAGCAAGGTACCGTCCCCGTCACTGCTCCCCGGGTGCTTTCAATAGCTACCCCCTTGCACGCGTGTGGGGGTGAAATGCAGATGTTGAATTTTGTTGTGTTGTGTTTCACAATGACAAGGGTAGTCACTTTCACTTAACAAGCCTGAAGTGTCCATGTTGCTGTGGACAATTCACGGTCACTTTCGGTTGGAAACAGACCATTAGACCGGTTTGTTGGAGAGGAATCCACTTCATGTCACCACCATTGTTTGTCTCAGGTCCTTACACTCGTCCATTTTTTCCGCTTCCAACATGATCTGACTTACTGGAACCGAATCACCAATATTTACCTATCAGGGGTCTCAATATTTTTGGAGGACATAGAGAGCATCTCAGGTCTTTAACTTGAAGTAAACATTGTATTTCACCACAATCTTCATCAGATTTTGTTTGGCGCTTCTGATTATTGGCATTACTCCCATTCGCATGCATTTTTCCATCATAATCTACACCCTCCTGTCTTCCCATCCCGCTCCGTCCTGGAACTTTCAGGTCGGGATAAAGCAGCCCGTGTTTACCGAAGGCTCCGGGCCGTGGCCGCACTCAGCCAGTGGAATTTCCCCGGGCAGGGCCGAGAGCCAGACTATCAGGGTTTCCCGGAGAAGTGGCCTAAAACACAGTTCTTTATGGCTACGGCGGGCGGAACTGAAGATCTGCACTAAAATTAGACCCGAGACGCGTTTCTAATGGAAAGCAGCTGCTCCAGACCGCATACCGCGGGCGCCACGAAGCCAAGGAACAGCTCACGTACCTCAAAACGACCCCAAATCCAAGCTGAACACCAGTCCAAATACCTCTCCAAAGCTGTACAACAGCCACAATGCGGCTACTGTCCCAACCCGGCCATGATCGTTCAGACATGACGCTGCTGAGCAACTCGTCCGGAGACCAGTTTCAGAACAAAAATACACGAAACCGAAAGCCAGAGGCTGAAGCTTCAATAAGGAGCACCTGAGCTTCATCGAACAGCACTCACTCAGCCCTGCGTGCCCACAGTGCGGTTTGTCCAATTGCTGTTCATTGATATTATTCATTAAATGGCAGGTGCTGAACACTAGGCCAAGTCCTCTGACCAATCAAAACTCAGCAAAAAATAATGCCAAAAAAATGCAAAGCAAAAAATCTTCGTCCGCGTCCCGTCCTTCGGAATTTATTTGCTCACTTTTGAAAAAATGCACTGAAGCTCTCATGGGTCTTTTCCACAGGCACCAGGAACCGAGCCGGATCATTATAAATGTAGCAAACAGTACCCGACCTGGAGCCGCGCTGCCTTAACTTGATCTTGAAGGCGGGAAGTCTTTGCATCAATGGCATCGGACTGGTCCAAATACAGAAATGTGCTATTATTTTATCACTCCGGGTCACTGTGTGGTTCTGGTACCAGTGGAAGAGCCCCACAAGCTCAGTGAGAATATCATTTCACATAAACATCAATTAAAGCCTCCATGTTTTTCAGTGTCTACGAGAAAACAACCGTTCAGTGCACCGTGACCGGGACGACCCGGTTGAGAAACTGAAAACAAGATCAAAGCTGGCCAAGAAATGGCATGGTGTGGATCGGTTCTTGGTGTCATTGAAAAGCCTCCGATAATAAATAATAAATCCAGCAGTGACGGTTTTCAGTTGGGCTTGATCGGCCCGGTATCTCATCCCAGGACGGCAAGCAGGCCCGGGTCTGTTCAGTCAGATTGGTCTGACACCGCTGTGCCATTTAATCAGCCTTTCGCAGAAAAACGGCAGAACATGAGAACATGTACCAGGTACAGAAACTAGACTGCATTTCTTCAGAAACAGCTGTTTGGCCACTTTGCTTGCCAGATTTTCTCTTTACCTGAAGCCGTGGTAGACCTTTAGTTGATCTTAACTAAATTTTAATCTGGACGTGGGGGTTCATCTGCGGTGAGGCCAGACTTATCGGACCCCTAAATGCCTATGATCACATGAGCTCCCACGAATTTCCAACCCAAAGTTATTTTAATGTTCCATTCAGGAACCACTGGATTTGGGAAGGGTTGGATTTTAACCCACTTCTTTCCTTCGGCGGTGACCGATCACATACACCTGAAAGTGGCCATAAAGAAGTTTAATAAAGTATTAAACCCAGCACAGCTTGCTGAGGATCTTCTCCAGCCTGCACTGGAGAAAAGATCTCCGATCCACATCTAGAAGCAGACGCTGCTTTTGAAAAAGGCACATCATGTCTTGACCGGGCGGTGACCGTCCCCGACCTGCTGGGTGTACACAGGTCCTAAAGTGCTCTAATGAAGACTCAAGAGACTTAAGAACATCCCTGGACTTAGAAACGATCTTGAGGTCAGGTAAATCGGATGTCAAAAAGGACCTTCATCAACAACACGTCCACCAACTTGGTGTTGATTTTCTGTCTATAATCATCTGTTTCTTTGTTTTAAATCTGCACTGGCACTTTGTTCTCGATGTAAAAGCTGTGCTTTCGTAAACAACAAAATAACAGATTCCAGTTTTCGGACACAGTCGGGGTCGCGTTGAAGGAAGTGAAAATGTGACCAGTCATCAAATGGTGCTAAACGAATGTAGACCCATCTGAGAAACTTCTGCTGATACATGGGTCTCAGAACCCGTTTGGTGGTTTCTCTCCAGAACCTCTGAAGTTCCCTCAGCTCTCCTCCCATCGCATTGACCCAACTTTGGGCTGAAGTTCTACAATCGGAAGTGAGAAAGGCCTGACTTCGTGGAGCTCTTCGGACCTGGCCCGAGCCTGGTGCGCGGGACATGCTGCGTTCTCATGGTGGGGCTTGGATCTCCTACATCACTCTCCTTTCCTTCACAAAGAGAAAAACAACAGAGGGTCCGTCCTCCTATCCTTCCCGGCCAGAGCCATTCAGAACCGGCCCGGTTTGCTGGAATCTGGATGTGATGCTGTTCTGAATCAAAACAACAAACAGAACACAACACACACACACACACACATTTCACCACTGAGGTTCACAGGGACGCAATAAGTGCGGGCTCAGGGCGGATTTAAAAAGCTTTATTCTGGGCCTGATGGACCCTCTGGTACCAGACCCCCTGCCCGGACTGCGGGGCCCAGAAAGAGCGGAAAAGAGGGAGCAGGAGCCCGGCTGTGTTTCCCTCCAGCCCCCTCAGGCACTTACTTTAAGCCCAGGCCGTGCAGGTGCTGCCCGATCAGGCGGATCACGTCCTCCTCCGCCTGGGAGAGCCGCTTCTTCTTCTTCAGCGAGCCGGGCTCCGCCGCCCCGAGCCCGTTGGGGTGTCCTCCGGAGGCCGAGGAGGACTCTCCGTTCTGCGCGGCGCTCAGACACGCCTGCTCCTGCTCCTGCTCCTGCTCCTGGTTCTGGTTCTGGTTCTGGCCCGCCCCGTTAGACTGCATGCTGGAGACGAGGGTGGTGCCGGAGCTCCGTGTGAGGAGGGCGGCCGTCCGGGTGTCCATGGGAGAGGCGGCGAGGGCCAGAACCAGCGCCGCGGGTAGGCCCGCCGAAGCCCCGGGCTCACCTGCTCCCTCCGCCGCCGAGGCTCGGCGCTTTTTCCGCGGGGGCGGCGACGCTCCGCCGGTGTCCGAGTCGGAGGAGGAGGAAGCGGAGGAGGCCAGAGTTTCCTCGCCGAGAGCGGCCGTGGTGAGGGCGAAAGGAGCGGGGAAAGAGAGAGTGAGGGAGACACAGAGGGGGAAAGAGAGAGAGAGGCCGGGTTGCGCGGCTGCGGGGGTCCGGGGGGCTCCGCGGGGGTCCGGCCGCTCCGCTCCTCAAAACACGCAGCCTGCCGGAGACACGGCGCTGAACGGCACAGGAAACGCAGAGCCGCGCGCGGCCGGAAGAGGGAGCCCGCGAGCACGAGCAAGTTCAAAACAACAACAAACTTACTTCATGAAAGAAATTATAGACATATATTTCATAAAATAAACAGCGTACAAAATGATGAAAAATGATGCTGTAATGAAAGATTTTTTTTCATTTAAGTTAATATTTATTTGAACAATTTGAACCAAAATTACTGTTTAAAGTCTTTAAAAACGATACAGATGTAGCTATTACATGTCAAAGGTGTCAAAGTAACATCCAGCTTTTAACTCGTTTTATTTTTTAGTTTTTTTATTTATCATTTTATTATCTTTATAATAAGATAAAAAAATATATTGCACAAACATGAAGTGATCGAATGAAATAATTTCATGTTTTAAATAAAAGATGCTTAAAAATATCAAATGAAATGAAATGGGACAAGGGGCAGAAAATGGATGGAAATGGATGAAAAAAATAATAAAACCAATGTTTTGTGCTATGATTCGTAGGAAGGAGCGCCCCCTGCTGGTAAACTGGAGTTTATGGCTCAAGTTCAACATCCAAACACCAAACTTACTTCATAAAAATGTTAAATATTAAAATCAAATAATATAGTATTTCTATTGTTATCATATAAAAATAAAAGTAAGAACTAAATAGTAATAAAATAAATACAATAGTAAAATGTTTTGAGCTGTTTATGGGGTTCTCCATCCTTGGACCACTGGAGATGTTCTGACCCGGTTCCTCTCACCATCACAGTTTGTCACTCAGATCTTGTCCATCTTTCCTGCTTCAAGCATGAACTTCAAGAACCGACTGTGCACTTACTGCTTAATATCACCCCCCCCCACACACACACACACTGACAAGAACCACTGGAACAAGATCAGTAGGGTTCTCCTGAGAGTGGGTCTAGGGACAAGTTGACTTGCTCCAAAAATGATCTTTGAGAAAAGTCTTGTTCCATTACCTTCCATTCAAAGAGATGTTTTTGCTGTCCTTAGTTACCGTTATGGAGATAAGAGGTTTGGTCCTGACATCCCCTACAGGTGTGGTGTAAAAGGGTTTTTTTTGCACACAGTGTAAAATGATTATTAAATGATGGAGATCTCTGCAGGAGAGTAAATCATCTTTAATAAAACATCAGAATACAAAGGTTTGAAAGAATTATTGTTTTGAGAGATGTTGGATAAAAAAAATTATAATTCGTATTAAGAATGATCCACAGCAAGTTTAGCAAACCTACTAAACACTTTACACACCTAGAGAGGAGCGTGTGTGTCTGTACAGTGTGCGTCGGGGTGTGTGAGATGCTGTTCAGATGTAAAAGGTCAGTTTTTATTCTAAAATTGGGTTTTTAGTCTATAATGCATCAGACAAAGACTATTCAACTGAATTTAAGCAATGTCTTCAAGAACTAAGAGTGGTTCTGATCGAGTTCTGCGTGAGCCAAAACCATTCCCAGTGTGTGTGAATGGAACCGGACGTCTGAACGTCCCTCACAGACATGAGCTGGTGGTGGAGACGCTGTCTGGTGTCTGAGACGGTGTTTTAGTTCTGAGAAGATTCTGGACTGAAACTGAACCCGTTCATGGTGGAGGGACACGAAGAACAGAGATTTAGTTCAGATGGACTATTTTACCATCATCACCGTCCCACAGAGACACTCAGAGACACGGGGAGCTTCACTGGGGGACAGCAAATTCACAGATTCAGGACGTCCGGTTCTGTTCACCACCACTGTGTAGGAGAATTGAGTCACTTTGCTGTAAAACTGCAGAAGCTGTTGTGAATATTAGACTCCTGATCTCTCGAAACATTTCCAGACAGAACTACTACTCTAGAACTGTGTGTATGTCTCTAAAAGCATGGTCCGTCTCCCTTAATGTCCACTGTGAGCTGCCTCAGGCCTTGTCCACTATCTGATTGGGCAGACTGGGGATGACTGTGTTGCCATTAGTAACGGGTTTGTCTTTTCCTTTCATGAAGTAAGTGAGCAGTTCTCCTTTTCCTTTCACGAAGATGGGTCCCCTCCTCACGAAGCGGAACCCGTACTCCCTCAGGATCTTATAGCAGTCCTCCACCACCTGGGGGCGTCACAGACTCACAGTTAATAGCAGCGAAGGTTCCACAGCGTCCTGGCAGACAGCTGAGTGTCCAGAAATAATCTGTCTTTACCAGTGAACACCATTACAGACCCCATTACACCCCAGCCTACAGGCCTAGGACAGCATGGTGAAAGTGAAAGTGACTATTTGTCATTGCAAACACAGTAAAACACAACTAAACGCATGTATTTAACACACACACACACACACACACACTGTCCAGCAGGGGGCAGACATGTGGCAGTGGTGGCCTAGTGTTTAGGGACTTCGGGGACTGATGTAAATGTACGTTCTTTTTTTCTTTCCTTCTTTGTGTCCGGTGTGGACCAGAGGAGGACGGGTTCTCCTT
>CM029370.1:2137803-2259090 GCA_017165825.1 Hepsetus odoe
TGTGTATAAGATGATTCTCCTCTGGGGCAGATAAATTATAGCAGGCAGCAAAACAGACAGCTAAAGCATCATTACTGCAGGCCCCTGAGGCCTAAAACAAACACACACATACACATGGTCCTCCCTCTCCCCCATCACTCAGTAGAACTGTCCTCTCTCTCTGGGTGTGGGTGTCTCCCTCCCCCCATCACTCAGTGGAACTGTCCTCTCTCTGGGTGTGTAGGGTGGTCCTCCTCTCCCTATCCTCTGAGTAGAACCTGTCCTCTCTCTGGGTGTGTGGGGTGTTCCTCCTCTCCCCCCATCACTCAGTGAACTGTCACTCTCTCTGGAGTGTGTAGGGTGTCCTCCTCTCCCCATCACTCAATGAACTGTCCTCTCTCTCTGGGTGTGTGAGGTGGTCCTTCTCCTCTATCCTCAGTGACCTGTCCTCTCTGGGTGTGCCTTGAGGTGTCCACTCCCTCTCCCCATCCTCAGTATAACTGTCCTCTCTCTCTGGGGTGTGCCCGAGGTGGTCCTCCCTTTTATCCTCAGCAGTATAGCTTCCTCTCTCTCTCTCTGGGTGTTAGGGTGGTCCACCTCCCTCTCCCCATCACTCAGTAGAACTGTCCTCCTCTCTCTCTGGGTGTGTAGGGTGGTCCTCCCTCTCCCCCATCACTCAGTAGAACTGTCCTCTCTCTCCCTGGGTGTGTAGGACAGTGTTCTTGTGTAGCATCATAGCTCCAATTCAAAACTGAAGAAGATAAATGTCTGGTAGGGACCATCTAATGACCATATCATTCTCACCATGTCCGCCACCTCCGCCATGGCCAGGACAAAGATGGCTGCCATCGCCCAGGTGTTCCGAGCCCAGCGAGTTCGATCAATCCACAGGGAGAATGAGACCAGCTTCTTGGAGAATAGCTAATGGAAAAACAAACTGTAAGAGCCCTACCCCGACGGGGCGCTAGGGGCAGCCAAACCGCTGTTGGGAGACCTGCCAATCAGGTACGGTGATCAACAGTGAGATTTGAACCTGGGATCTTGAGCCATAGGTCCCTACCACTAAATCACCTCCACCCTATCATCATCATCATCATCATCAACATCATCATCACCACCACCATCATCGCCATCACCACCACCATCATCATCATCAACATCATCACCACCACCATCATCATTATCACCATCATCATCACCACCACAATCATCTTCATCATCATCATCATCACCACCACCACCACCATCATCTTCATCATCATCATCCTAGCCTTGCCGTACACGTGGGAAATTAGCTGCCAGGGAACAGAAGGTGAGGATGAGCAGCAGCGCTTCCCCAACCGCCAGCGTGACGTAATTCACTGTCAGCCTATTAGAGAAAATGAACCAATCAAAAAAGAACAGATTACATCAACCAATCCGAAACGAGCACAAATTACACAAAGCCCCTCACAAACTGGCAAAAGGGACTTCGCCTCCAAACTTACAAAACATATATATATCAGATTAATAAATATGTATAAAATATTTACACACCATATATAAATTAAATATAGATTTTATGTGAAATATAAATGTATTGCATATTTATAATATCTGTATTCTTATAAAATATTGAGTAATACACATTTACAGAGGGAATTTTTCTTCACTGTTTTGCGCATAAATTCTAGTTCTATTTCTAATTTAAATTTTTCTGATATCATATTAATCATATTAATGCTAAATAAATTAATTTTTACATTTTTATATGTATTTATAAGATACTTTAAATTTTTTTGAGGAAGCTTTTATCAAAAAGGATTTTGGGTGACTATTTCTGTGTGTGGGTCAGTACAGAAGAGAAGTGTGTGTGTGGGGGGTCATTCTCACCGTGGGTCGATGAGCGTCTCCATGGCGGAGGTGAAGAAGAGAACCACGCAGCTGCAGCTGAAGGCCACACCGGTCTGCCTCTCTTTCTCCGTCGAGTAACGAGACTCTAACTCGGGATCGAGGAACCGCAGAGAAAGAACAGCCGTCTGCCTCTCTTTCAGCCTAGAGGGGGTGAGTAATTATAATCACGGGTATTAATTAGTTAAGTTTACAGATGTTAAGTACACACTAAAGTCAATACCTTCACAAGAAAATCATCCCAGATGTGGTCGATCCCATCTGGATCACCCAAATCCTTTCTCCACATATTTATACCTCCAGATCTTCATTAAAGTGGAGCAGATCTTCATGAAGGTGGGTCAGACTTATGGGTGTGGGTTAGGACACAGTAGGACTTACTGTCTCTACAAACCCCAAGACTGAGTTCAGACTGATCTGGGATCAGATGTATTTAGGACTGATTCTAGATCAGCTTCTGGAAACACACCCTGTTGTGTAAAAAGTCTGGAGTTTAGTTGGTGTTTGCTGTGTGTGTGTGTGTGTGTGCTCACATTTCCTCGGTCTCTCTCTCCACCAGAGCTTTGTTCAGCAGTCCGTTCAATTCCTGCTCGTTCTCCATCCCTCCATCTGACAGGCCGGCCAGACGCAGCCCCTGAGACAGACACATGTCAGAGGTCAGCACTGACACAGGTACAGTGACAGACGGTGTTTTATAATTGAATGATCAGTTAATGACAACTTCCACCGATATCATGAAGGACTCTTCACACCCTGGGTTTTCCTCAGCCCAGTCATTGATCCGGACAATCTGGATGAGAGACAGTCTGTACCATGGACATTTAATAACATTGCTCTGTTCTCCGTGGATGGTCACCACGCTGTTGCACATTATTTAGGATTCTGTCACGCTTGCACATTCAGCACTTTCCTTCTTTTCCCATCATTCTTTGGGTGTTTACATTTTTCTGTACCAATCTACCTACAAATCAAGTTTACTTCCATTCTTTTGTCTGTTCTTCCCTTTGACCTTAGTTATTGTATGTTTGTACATTCAAGCATGTTTAAATATTCACCTGTATTATATACCTGTACAGTTTTTCTACCTACAGAGTGAGCAACGTGACCTCTGACCTGTGTGTTGGTCTCGTCCGTTTCCTCTGAGACACTGCGGACAGAACACACACTTCCATTCGTCTCTGTGGTCGTGATGAGGAGAGGAGAACTCCTACTGACCACCTGAGAGAGAGAGAGAGAGAGAGAGAGAGAGAAAAGTTAAATTCAGGGTAAATTCTTTAGTTTCTCTTTATTCTCTCCCTGGATGGGCAGTATTTACTCACTGTTCCATTGGTGACTCCACCCATTCCATTTGAGACTCCACCCCCTGTGCTGGTTTCTATGGGAACAACCACCAGGTAGGTGTCGATGCCTTTCTCCATCAGGTACTCGCAACGTTCTCCTCCGTTCCCCGGTTCCAACTGGAACTCTCCATGCAAACACTCCATCGTACTCTGGGAAATGTGTACACGCCTACACACACACACACACACACACAAACACACACACACACACACACAAACACACACACACAGTAATGCAATCTCACACTTGTACTACTTCCTGTACTAGTACTTTCTTTAACTTAATGTTTATTTTTAATCTATGTGTGTATAAAATTAGCTAAAATTATATAAATGCAACAAAAATATTATGTTAATACTTATATTAAAATAATAATATTGATTTATAATAAAATGTAAATAAACATGTCATTTATAATAAATATATATATATCAACAATAATAATTTGATTGTATGTAACAATGATTGTTGTTGTTGTTGTTTAAAATAATTGTTGTTACTGATTTGTGAGCCGCTGACCCTGGGATGCCGCCAGACTCCATCTTATTGGCTACTGTGACATCTGTTGACCAGACATCAAACTGCCAACGTTTCTGTCCTAGAACTCCACCCAGCACTGTCCCTGTGTGCACACCCACGCGCATGTCCACACCCGTCTTTGTCTTCTCACGGACGTACCTGAGCACAGGTGAGCACAAGTCAGATACTTATTAGCAACCTCGTCACAGAGACCCTTCGGTGCCTGTTTATAGTCTGAAATAATCTGGCATAATCTGGCATCTGAACTAAATCTCTGTTCTTTGTGTCCCTCCACCATGAACGGGTTCAGATTTAGTCCAGAATCTTCTCAGATCTAAAACAACGTCTCAGACAGCAGACAGTGTCTCCACCACCAGCTCATGTCTGTGAGGGACGTTCAGACACCAGACAGCGTCTCCACCACCAGCTCATGTCTGTGAGGGACGTTCAGACACCAGACAGCGTCTCCACCACCAGTTCATGTCTGTGAGGGACGTTCAGACACCAGACAGCGTCTCCACCACATTCAGACGTTCGGGTCCTTTCACCAGCACTGAGGACGGCTCTCACATTAAACTTTGAAATACTGTTTACATCTTGTCTTTTGTCTAACATCTTATGTTTTGGAGAAGCAAAGTGTGATATACTTACTTGTTAAGGTAGGCACAATTCTTTTCTTATAACATTTTAAATAAAGTTTTAATTGAATAGTTAATTTTAGGTTTAAAATTGGTTTATTGATCAGTAATTCAGTCAAATGTAATCTGTACTCAAACAGGGATTACAATATTTCAGTAATGTTAACCACTCACCTCTGTATTTCTGTATTTGACAAACTGTGCACATCACTAGTGTGTGTGTGTGTGTGTGTGTGTGTGTGTGTGTGTGTGTGTGTGTGTGTATGCACTTACGAGATGGCCTTCACCATGGCTAGGCCCATCATGATGGAGCAGGCTGCATGGTCCTCCCGGTAATCGGGCAATCCACAGATACAGTAATAACAGTCCCCCAGAATCTTTATTCTCAACTGGTGATATTGCTACACACACACACACATGTGCGCACACACACATATACAACATCAACAGGTTATCAAATGGCTTTTAAACAAAGTTAAACTGATAAGGCCACGTGGGCGTGGCTAAACTGCTGTAGGATGAATAGGTGAGGCTCAATTGCTGTAGGATGAATGGGCGGGGCTAAACCAGTTTGTGGAATGGGTGGGGCTAAACGCCTGTGGACAGAATGATCGGTGTGTGTGTGTGCATGCGTGCATGTGTGTGTGTGTGTGTGTGTGTGTGTGTCTTACAGCTGCTAATTTGTCAAATCGGGCGAAGAGTTCATTGAGCAGTTTGACGAGTTCCTGGGCGCTGCAGGTTGACGACAGCTGAGTGAAGCCCACAATGTCTGCAAAGAGGATACTGCAGAGAGAGGGATACAGTTACAGCTGAACTCCAGGCTCCACCCACTTATGTAATCCAGGCTCCACCCATTAATGTGTTCCAGGCTCTCCTCATCAATACGCTCTGCCCACTGGTGTTACATGCTCCATCCAATAATGTGTTTCCAGCTCTGTGCATTAATGTGAGACACACTCCACCAATTAAGGTGTTTCTGGCTCCACCCACTAATTTCTTCCAGGCTCATTCTGGAACTGCTGAGAAGTGGACCAAAAAACATTTCTTGTGCATTTGTGTGTGTGTATGTGTGTGTGTTTGTGTTTGTGTGTGTGTGTGTGTGTGTGTGTGTGTGTTACCTGACATTTTCATGCCTGTACATGTACATGGTATTGAACTGTTGGGCTTCTGATTTCTGATTGGCCTCTTTCTTCATTCCCTGCAGCATCTCGTCCGCAATGTGCTTTGGCAAGATGGACAACAACAACTCCTCCTACACACTCACACACACACACACATGCACACACACATACACACACACACAGAGATGGAAACAGAGAATTAAAAATAAGAGACGAAAGAGCAAGAATGAATGAGTGAGGCAGAGCGAGAGAGGGAGAAAAAGAAATGGAGGAAGAGAGACAAGAGGAAGAGAGACAAGACAGGGATGCAGGGATGCCGGGTTTGTCTCTGGAGCATCGTTGCCATGGTGACGTGAAGCACTTGGCTGCGCTCTGGTTGGATGGCCAAGTCTGTTTCCCGGCAGGCCCAACTTTTTCTGTGGCATTCTGGGAGTTTTAGAGGTTCCAGAGCATCATAAGGAAGCACAGAGGAAAAACACCAGGGAGGTGAATACAATACACACACACACACACACACACACACACAGACAAAAGCTCCAGTGGGACGCAGTGTGTTGTAGTGTGAGTGAGTGTAATGGATCATCAGGAAACAAATGAGGCCATGGTTAGTGAACTAAGAACAGTAATGAGGTGTTTGTGTGTGTGTGTGTGTGTGTGTGTGTGTGTACCTGTTGCTGGCTCTGCTCCTCCAGCGTCAGTCGGACCTCCAGTGACTGTTTGGCCTCCAGGAACGCAGTGCGGTATTTACGGTCTGCCATGAAATACGACATCACCCCCACCAGCATGGCACCTAGATACAGCATCAAATTCGCCACAAGCTGGACACACACACACACACAGACACACACACACACGCACACACTCACACACCTTAGTTAACCTTAAGTATAAGAGTATACACACACAGAAACACACTCACAGATACCTCATTTAACCTTGGTTCTCAGTACACACGCACACACACATACACACACACACACACCACGTGGGAAAAAGATGACTTACATAGATATGGGATGCTAAAAGTGATGCGGTTGCTAGGAGACAGTCTCACGATGCTTCCATGCAGAAACAGAAATATTCTCAAAAGTGAACTTACTGCCACTCTCTCTCTCTCTCTCTCTCTCTCTCTCTCTCTCTCTCTCTCTCTGTCTGTCTCTCTCTCTCTCTCCTTCTCTCACCCTTTCTGTGTGTAATACAATTATTTTATTGAGTAAAAAAATATGAATAATTTCAATATTTTATGTTTTTATATACATATATATAATTTGTAATTTATCATTTATATTATACATTAATATTTTTTGTTTAGACTTGATTTCTTATAACCAATATACACGTTAAATGTACATGTATGTAAGTTAGTGAGTTCATTGTTGATACAGGACAATATAACTTCAGGGCCCCTTGTATGTCACTAAGGAACCTCAGTGTCCAGAAAAGCCCTGAAAATCCTCAAAAATCCTAATAAAGGTGCTCAAAGAGGGTTGCCGAGCCTCCAGAAAGGCTCATTGAAGTTCTTCTTACTGTCCTCTAGTGCCCCATCTGTGTATGTGTATGTGTGTGTGTACCTGTCTGATCAGCATCTGCAGGTTGTCCTGCCGCCGCTGTGCCACCACGATGCCCAGTAGCACCGTGTGTGTTCCGCACGACAGCACCCCGAGCAGGACCACATGCACCAGCGGCATTGGGAGTGTCAGGAAGAAGCAGAATGTAAAGAACGTCTGCCAGCCGACTGAATCTCCAGGCTCGTACACGCCCACAAAGTTCAGGCCCAGGTAGAGTAGCACATGAGCTGTGATCATCAGCCAGACAGCATATGGCACAACCTCCCTAGTGACCCTGTCCGGCAGTCTGCGTGACCTCAGGAGAACATGAAGAACAATGTCCAGGGCCAGCCCAATTGTGGCCGCCAGCACCGTGGCCAGCTTATTGGGGGAATAAAGCACTGCGGCCATGATGATGATGTAGGTGTTGAAGAGCCCGGCGGAGACCAGCAGCGCCAGCTGCGTTTCCTGCCTCTGTCGCAGGAAGTAGGCCTGGTAGACTCTCTCCAGGGATGCTGGGGAAAAGGTGAGGTGCAGGAACGACGGCAAGCACCCTAAACACCTGGAGCTCCACAGGGCCATCTTCTGCATCTGTCCCCTAACCTCTGTAGACTCAGGGACAGCCACTGAGCAATCCTGCTGAAGGGACATGTCTAGCTTTCACGCTGTCACCACCCGAGAACCATGAGATCTTTGCTGTGAGACAAGTATCTAATTACCTAATTATCTTATATTTAAGCACTTTGTAATCACAAATATGGGTAGCTGGTTATTAAAATTAGTAGTAATTATGCTGATCTTTATTTTTTATTTGCTAATATAAATGACTAATTAAGTGGTTCACTAGCATTGAAGATTGTTTAATTGCTTTTAATTGGAACAAAGCTGACTAGCTAGCATAACTAGCAGGATAGCTAGTTGGAAACATTGGATAACTTGGTTGTTTTTGGTTATTTTCTCAAAAAATTCCCACCAAAAGGACAAAATTTTGTCTTTAACTGATTTCACAAAATATGATTAACAGCTAGCCTAACATTTTTTTTTGTTTGTTTGTTTTTATCAAAATATTCTTTTTTTTAGTCACATATACATTTAGCTAACTGGTTAGCCTGACATCTTTAGGTACTTTTTAAAGAATTTCCAAATCTCCAAACTCCAAACACAGGAAGTCGGACACTCTGTCTTGTGACGAGAACAGGAAGTTTAGATGAGGGGCTCGTATATATGACCATCCTGAGATCACAGGAAGTCACTGTGGTCCATGCTTAGTCCTTGGTTTAACATTGGACAGGTCTTTTTCACTTAATCGTCCCCCAGCGGCACCCAACAGCAGAGGCACATGGAAAAGCTTGCATGTCTCTCTGTTTCAGTCATGGAGAAAGGGTTCGGGGTCAGCTCTCAAAGGTGAACTCCAAAACTCAGGCCCAAACTCTCCCTCGCAAAGCGTTTCCCATCTTGTCAACATGAAGTCCGATGATCCACAGCCATCCTAACGGCACAAACGTGGGATCTGGAAGTATAGAAAAGATCATGACCTCTACATAAGCCTTTAGTGAAAGTGAAAGTGACTATTCATCATCGTGAACCACCAACAAACACAACCTCTATATTTAGCCCACACACAACGTCCAGCAGTGGGCACCATATCCAGCACCCGGGAAGCAGTGATGGGGACGTTACCTTGGTCAAGGTAGCCTCAGGGCAACCTACTGGACTGAGTTTTGAACCCACCACTACCCTACCTACAACCACCATAACCCTACACAGACACTTATAAAGGGTTAATCCACTAAGCATCCACTGTCGTTACACTTTTTGGGGTGAAACTGATGACGTGATTGTCAGGATGAACATACAGTATTAACCAATGTTCTCTTCCTTCAAAATGAAGTGCTTAGATGGAAACAGAGAGGTCCGAAGTGGGTCAGAACTGTTCACATTAGATATCAGTTTTCATCAGATTTTTAAAATTCCCTTTAAACAAGCACTTAAGACTGGCTCTGAGTGGGTTTGCTGTAATTCAGAACTGTCCCAAGTGCTGGTGAATGTAACCAAATGTCTGTTTGTCCCTCACAGACAAGAAATGGTGGTGAAGACACTGTCTAATGCCTGAGTTTGCAGATTTGGGATGTCTGGTTCTATTCACCACCTCTTTCTTCTTCTTATGGCTGCTCCCATTTAGGGGTCACCACAGCAGATCAACCGTCTCCATGTCTTCCTGGCATCTGCATCTTCCTCCTTCAAATCAACTGTCTGCATGTCCTCTCTCACCACATACATAAACCTCCTCTTTCGGTCTCCCTCTTCTCCTCTTTCCTGGCAGCTCCATCTTTAACATCTTCCTCCTAATATAATCCTCGTCTCTTCTCTGGACGTGTCCAACCTTGTTTCTCTAACTTTGTCTCCAAGACGTCTAACCTGAGCTGTCCCTCTAATATACTCATTTCTAATCCTGTCCATCCTCGTCACACCCAATGAAAATCTCAGCATCTTTAACTCTGACACCTCCAGCTCTGGTTCCATTTGCCACTGCTGGAGGGAAACCGAGCCCACTCTGGACGACCCCATCGTTTAATTACGCAGAAATGTTGGAAAGTTGGTGGAGTGTCCCCTTGAATGTTGTTTAATGCAGTGAAGTGAATTAAAGAGTGAATTAAAGAGCAGTGGAGCAGTGAGTCCACTGAAGTGAGCTGATGATGTTTTTCTAATGAGTGAAATCTCAGAAGAGATGAGCGAACACTCACCGCTGGAACACTGAGTGAAGAATCCATTTCCCTCCATCCTTCTCTTCTCGTTTTCATGTAATTACGGAAATAAACTAAACTACTCCTTTCAAAATGTATAAACTCTCTCTCTGCCTCTCTCTCCCTCTCTCTCCTCCCTTATCTCTTTCCTTCTCTCTCAGTCTCTCTCTGTCTGTATCTCTTCACTCAGTCCCCCATACCTCCTCCTCCTCTCTGTTGTTAGAGTAGTTGAGGGTTGGGTTGCCAGTTGCCACTGTTTAAACTCTAGAGAGATTGAGGCCCAGGAGGGTGTTGGAGGTGAGGAACGTCACTCAGACGTGGTTTCATGTTTCCATGTTTTTTAAAGCAACTTTTCAGCAAATCATTCACATTCACACAGTTTTCCACTGATCCACAGATCCCCAAACCACACAACCACACAGCTCCACCTTAATGAAGAACTGCTCCACCTTAATTAATATTATTATTATTATTATTATTATTATTACATAATGATAGGCTCCAAAGGCATCTAAGCTCTTGCCTTAATTGATTAATTTATTTTAGAAATTCTATCTGAATTATATTAATTTATTTACTCTTTGGTCTTGCTCTTTTCTTCTTTATTTTTCCTGTTAATCTAATTATACCTATTTTTTCGTTGAAGTCTCTTTGTAAACCAGTTGTAAAGCAGTTCTGTCTGTGAACAGACGGGGGCGCTGCTCCACTGAACTCTGCACTGTTTACAGAACACTGTCCACAAGTGATGCTTAAGGAGACCATGTCTTTCTCTTTCTGTCTGTCTCTCTTTCTCCCTCTCTCTGTCTCACTCTCTCTCTCTCACTAATGATCATTCAATCCTGGTATGGACAGGTGTCCTGTCCAGGGTGTTTCTCCACCTTAACTCTAAGAATGCTGGGACAGACTCCAGCACCCCCAACACCCTGGTCCTGGATGGATGGATGGATGGATGGATGGATGGATGGGAGAACAGACAGACAGACATATGAATGGACAGACAGATGAACGGATGGACAGGTGGACGGATAGCTGGATATACATCTTCCGTGTTTAAACCAAGATAAAGCTGTGGCAGAGCAGTGTGTTTACTGAGTGTGTTGCGTGTGTGTGGAATGTGTTGAGTGTTCTTAATGTGTTTACTGTTTTCAGTGTGTGTTGAGTGTGTCTGCAGTGTGTGTTGTGTTTGTGTTGACTGTATGTGGGCAGTGTTGAGTGTGTGAGTGTGTGTGTGTATGTTGTTGACAGTAATAAACACCAGCTTTATTTTTCTTATAATTTACAGGTTTTATTTTCAAACTTTCCTCAAAACAGAGGATAACAGTAAAATCATCATGAGCTCCTTACACAGCTGGCGTGAGACGTGTGTGTGTAACACACACCACACACTCAAGCTGGAACACATCTTAGAAAGAAGTCGTGTTTCTGGAGCAACCGTTCATCAGCCAGGTTTCCCTTGAATCGAATGAGAAGCAAAAAATTGAATAAATTTCGCAAAATTACGAGCATTAATCTAGGCTTCCTAACCCACTCAACTAACAATTAAATCTCATGCAGGCTGCTCGGGCACTAGAGGGCGCTCTGGGGAATTAGATCAAATCAGTGGCTTATGAATGGAGCTTCTGTGCAAAACTGTAATTTGTAAATGACTCATTTTTGAACACTTTCAGCTCCGGCTAGACAAAACTGTCAGTGTTTTACATTCATGATGTCAGTGAGTGCGAACTGCTTCACTCGGACCAGTAGAGGAGCAGTTAGCCGGACAAATCTATATTAGCTAAATGTTAGCTCCTTTTGCCCTGTTACAACTAAAACAGTAAAACTGAAAGACACTGGAAGGTTAAATTTAATGTAATACATTCTTCTAAAGGAAAGATCAGTGCGAATTAGTGGAAAGATTTTACGTTACAGCCTTTTAGCTCCATTTCAGTCACTCTCTCTGGCGCCCTCTAGTCTTTCAATTTTGTGACCAGACTGCCTTTAAACTGTTTGTCTAGTTTTACTCTGTTTATTTGATGGTTGATGACCTTAATTGATCCTATTTTTATCAGTTTGCACAAATGATAAAGTTTCTTTTTATTGTTATTCGGCATATCAGTCCATTCTACATTACTTTAAAAGTCCCCTACAACTTTATATATATTTTTCCAGACGTTCTTGTATGTTTAAAGTGTTGTTGAGGGACAGTTCTCCAGATCTTCCTGAAGGGCAAAGTTCTTGTTTCTCATTTTCAGTCCAGTTTCTGGATCTGAGCAATTTCAGAAGCAGTGTGGGATCATCTCCACAGAGATCTCCTTCAAGAAGCCTGGTGAAGTGTTCCTGGCTTAAAGAAAGGAGCTGGTCTAAGAAAGTTGAGGCTGTGCTGAAGAATGACGGTGGTGGTAGTGAATCTGGACTTTAAAGTGAATTGAAGAGAATGAAACTCTCTTTGTGTTTAGACTGGATTTACATGTGTTTGTACAAAAATCACAGAACCACTGCCTCATTGTCTCAATAGAAAGAAACGAGGGGGATGAAGACTTTTGCAAAATACTGCATGTTTTAAAATTATGCATCGAAACACATGAATGGAAACCTGGCGAATGAGCTAATCAGTTTGTTCCAGAAATCAGTCTCACATCAAGGCATAGTGTAAACACCCAAACTTCAATAGACATCAGAAAGAGAAAACTTGAAAGGATAAAGAATGAGAGACACAATCAATGCAAACGTCCTAAAAAAACCCCAAAAAGCCAAAAAACAAACAGTCTGGACAAGAGGAAATAATAGAAGATTGCTGGTTTTGCTGAACACTAGCGTATAATAAACACCATAAAATCTGTTTGAACATTCAGTACGTCATCATCATGCACCACAACGTTTCGGTTCGAAGCAACATACAGAAAGATACATTAATAATTCATTTATTTTATCATAAAATACTTGCCTATTCCACAAAGAACAAAGGTCGTTTTAGTCGTTAGGATGCCTCGTTCCTCAGTTGTCACATTGTGAGTAAGCTTCTGTTGTTCCACGTGCTTGTGAATTGTAGGTTTGTCTTTTCCTAGCGGTGATAGTAGGGAAGGAAAGTGGTCAGAGCGCCCCCTGCTGTTTGCATCCAAAACCTAGGTTAACAGTAGTTGTACATATTTTACGTGTTGTACGTGTTCACTATTAACAGTAAAAGACAGAGTGTTTTCCTCAATGACACACATCCTGGTGCTGGAACCGCTCTTTGTAGTTTTTAACTGTTCCTCAATATGTGAAGCAACTTGTTCTGCTGTTATTTTGTATCGATTAAAAAAAAAAGTTCCAGCTTTAAGTGATTTTTAATCCGGTGTTGGTAGCAGTGGTTCCCAATGTTTTGAATCCAACCAGCAGATGGCATAGTTCTCCACTTTCCCTCCCCATAATAGTCGATGCCCATCCTGAAGGTACTCAATGAACCCGTTAAAGTTCTCCCGCCGGGGCTGGTCAGAGCGGGTAGTGCGAGACGTTGATGTGCTGATGGAAAGGAGGGTGGGCACCATAGAGCAGGTCCGAGGTTGTGTGGCTCAAACCGGTGCACAGCGGCTCGTGGTTGCTCAGAACCGTGGTAAGGTACTTGGCCTCCTCCGTCAGCCTCTTCACCTCTTTCCTCAAGGCGGCATTTTCCTTCTCCAAATTCTCGCTCTCCTATAAAAACACACGCAAACAAATGGGACACAGTGAGAACTTAGATTTACCCTCTAAAGAACAAACAAACACCAAAAGTTTCTCCTGCAGTTTTCCTGCTCTGTGATTCTCCATGTGGTTCTCAAACCTTGCTCCTGGTACTTTGGGATTAGAAAAAATGCGGGTCTGCTTTGCTCGAAGAAACCATCTGAAATTTTTTCATAGAACCAAAAGTAATTTTATTTGTACTAGAACCTGTGTTGAGGGCAGTGACCTAGGAAGTTGGCCCCCAGATTGGAAGATTGTGTCCCAGACCAGTAGGTTGCTTTGAGCAAGGTACCGTACCCATCACTGCTCCCTGGGCACTTTTAATAGCTGCCCCCTGCTGCACAGTGTGTGTGTGTGTGTGTGGGGGCGGGGGGGTGCAGAGGTGTAATTTCGTTGTGTTTCACAATGACAAGAATAGTCACTTTCACTTTTCACTTTCACCACAATTCGGAGTAGTGGAGATAACTGGTGCTACCATGGCCCCGAGTGTGATTACAATTAGCATGAAATGTGAGATATCTAATAAAATAAAGTGGCCCCAGGATTAGAAGGTCTTGGATTTGAATCAGTAGGTTCCCCTGAAGTTACTTTGATCAAGGTACCATCCCCACCACTGCTCCCTGGGTGCTGGATGTGTCTGTCCTCTGCTGGACAGTGTGTGTGTGTGTGTGTGTGTTAAATGCAGAGGATGTGTTGGTTGTGGTTCACTGTGTGCTGTGTTTCACAATGACAAATAGTCACTTTCACTTCACTTCCAGCACAAGATATTATATTTACCATTTTACACTGTGCACTGGTTTACCAGGCCTGTGGGTTCTCGATTAACCCACACCAGAACACCAACATCCAGACCAAGTCAGCAGACGGAGAACACGTCACAAAACATTCTGATACTGATACTGATACCTTAACTTTTGATACTGATTCCTGATTCAGATAATGGTGCACTTTTCCATTCTTTCTCTAAAAAAACAAACACACATGCTTCATTTCCCCCAGAGAAAAACATTTATCTAGTAAACATTATTTTACTAAAATTAGCTTTAGAAAAAGAGTACACAAGGTTTTGTCATCCAGTCCTTCATTAAATGAAATCAAACTGAGTAAAACAAATCCATGTGACCTTCAAACCAACTTCATAATTCAACCATCTTCATAATTTTACAGGCCACTCTGCTGGTTTTTATTTGTACTTATTGTAATAATATATATCGCTTTTACACTCATTTCTGCTTTAAAATCTCTACATATTGTCAAATGTTCCTATCTAGGAACTTCATAACCCAGGTGATTTACATTGACAGGTAAACGTTGTGCCTTCAAAGAAATAATTGCACATTTATTATGGTATATTGGGTTCCTAATTGGGTTTTGAGCTACATTACTTTGGAACGATTCTTCATAACAGTGTGATAAATGTGCATCACTTTGGTAGCTAAAGTCTTTTAGTTCAATGACATAAGCTGTAGATGATGTAAGGTGTTAGAAACAGGACGTCCATTGTTTAGTTTAAGAGACATTATGTCAATAAAAGATCTTATGAATGTTAACATAAGCTGCTCACAGGTGACATAAGCTCATTTCGTGTGCATGTCTTATGATGTTCTTATGTCGGCCCCCTTAAGAAAGTTTCTTCTAATCATGACTGAGCTCCTCTATGGGCTTCTTATCTCACATTGCTGGGAAACTATGATGTTATGAATGTGCTTCAGACTGAGGTGTGAGGTCTTTAAGTCCACCTGATGTGAGCTGTTCACAGATGAGCTGCATGTCATTCAGTGCATATGTTATGACGTTCCTATAGGCAGCCAACATAAATCCAATGACATTACACATATAATACCCCATGTGGGGGTTTTGGAAGGTTCGTTTTAGGGGGGGGGTTTCTGCTTGCACCTTTATCAGCCAGTCGTAGTCAAGAATAACCAATGCAGACCTGACTGGTTAGGCCTTCACGGATGTTACATGTGCATCTAAACGATGAGTGCAGACTAAAAAGGACTCTACAAAGTTGCCCCTTGCGTAACATTTTCTCGTAAGCTGTTAAACAAAAGGGTGGTTATAGGGGTTATGGGGTGACGTATGTGTAGGGGTGTGTTGGGCCAGAAAAACAGAGAGAGAGTTCCCGCTCGCTTTATTTTTGCTTTCAGCAGCGACGCCTCAAAGGCCGCAGTTCAGGCGAGCCGCTCCACTGCCTTCCAGTCAGTGTGAGCGTTCGGGGTATGCCCCTCTGACGCACGTCAATCAAGCTTCATCCTGCCCACGGCTCTCATCCACCTTACCAGAAATGACAGCAGAACCCCCCTACACACACACACACACACTCATATACACACACACAAACACACACACTGTGCTTTCTCACCAAGAGTGAACGAACGGCTTCGAAAAGTACTACAGGAAACGTGTCATACAGAGGGAAAATTCAGCTTCCTGTTTATCACGCATGGTCGTGAAAAGAGAAACCACAGCTATTGCACACACACACACATACACACGTTTACCATAAGTGTGTATATGCTGAAAGGTTACATGCACTCTGCACTCAGCTGGCCAGTTGATCTACTTCTAGATGGCCTTCGACTTTGCAGGGCCTGACTTTCTGACAACTGGGAAGGTTGAGTGCCCTCGCAAGGGGGTTTATCTGATGGAAAAATGCTAAAGAGAAAAGAAGTAGAAGCCAGATGCAGCGAGAACAGGTTTCCTCATAATCTGATCGGCCCACATGTGCAGCGCTCGCACTCCTACTCCGCTGCTTTTCTGAGGAAACCTGACTCGACTGTGGTCGAGCATCCACTGATAGAGTACTGAGAAATGACCGGCGGGGAATTTAAAGAGGCCACCAGGAAACAGTGAGCAATGTCAGGGGTCAGGTCGACACGTTCGGGAAAAAGAAATGCAGAAAACAAAAAAAGATCCAGATCTGGAATCAGATTAAAGGCGCTAATGTAGAGACACTAGTTTGCAAACAATCAGCGACTTATGTTTAATGCTGGAGCTGTGAAGAACTCATACCAGCTACAAACAATTCTGTCTGAACGAGGCCTACGGTTTGCACCATGGCAACTGCTGGGATTTGCCGATGCCATGCTAAAAATTTACCATAATTTCCTAATTTACATGGCCAGCGGGTTAGTCACCAGCAATAATTTATTTATTTAATGGCTTCAGCCATCCATCCATCTTAACCAGGATGTAAGAGTCAATCCCAGCATTCATAGGGCAACAGGAGAAGACACCCTGGAAAGGTCACCAAGGAGAAAAACAAGGTCAAAGTTGCCCGAAAAACTGTCAAAAAAACCCTCAATCCTTCATAGTTCTACTGTAAAGTTTACAGTTCAATCATGAGCTTTCAACCAGAGCACTTTACTGAAGTTCATGGTCTCATCTTCTGATGTTCAATAAATCTGACGATGAAGTTTGCATTTCGAATGTAAAATTGATAGAAAAACATGATTTTTAAGAAAACTCCAAATACACAGTTAATACAAGATGCACAATCAACCAGGTGATAGCTTCAAGTGCTATCACCTACAACAGAAGCTTTAAACTACTGTAAACAAGGGCGTCTTGTTGAATGTCTGAAGTTTTAGCGCAGCAGCTACAAATATAATATAACACATGTGATATCACAATGCCTAAACCACAGAAGCGAGTTTAAATTTAGTGGTGTCTGATATAGGCCTGCAGTTAGCACCATGATAAAAGGCCAAGCCATGTTCAGTGGATTAGTTCCTTTTCACCAGAACTAGGAGGCTAATGTTGGTAGCATTGATGCTTATAAGTTAGCATACCAGCTATATGCTTACTTTCGTACATAGGGTTTAATGTAGCCAGCTATGTAAGCCTGTATCCCACTGGTTAGCATCATGCTAACCGGACGCCTCACCATATGTGGACTGTCAAGTTGACAGTAAAACTGCAATTTTTCAGCTTAACCTCAATCGTTTATGGTTCTACTATAACGTTTACAGATGAAGAATGAATATTCAACCAAAAAGCTGGTCTGTACTGAAACTCTGACAGTACACTTTACAGTTTGAGTGTAAGTTTTGTAGCAGACCCATGAAACATGCTGATTTACTTGCAGTAATTCAGGGTCAACCTGTTCAAGTATGCCTTGCATTTCTTTCCTGAGGGGTTACTGAAATATTCAGTTGTCATCAACTGTGTACCCAGCTTGACAAAACCAGCATGTCACCAAAACTTGGTATCTTTTTGCTTCTTTAGGAGAAGGACAATTGTGTGCAACTAATTATGAAATTTACTACAAAACCTTTACTTCCAGACTAATTTCAAAGCTTTCCTGCTTGAAACTTTCACCCAGGGCAGCCTGCCTCAAAAAATAAATAACCAACACATTTTGGCATAGCCTCCCCAATCATGGCCATGCTGGGTGACTAACCAAAAATCTGCCCAGAAAGCTGCCACGATCTTAAACCATGTAAATCGATTACTTAACAACTGTATGTGATTTATGATGGTTTAGCACCCTGGGTTTTACACTTCAGCCATGGTGCAGGAATGGGAAAGTGCTGTTCACCCCCACCGTCCACATTTCCCCTGCCTGTCCTGGGGATCAAACCCCTCTTCTGCAACCATTAGATCATTGGTCCCAATTTAACTGCCTAATTTAACTGCTACCAGAGAAAGCTTCAAAAGCTCAATGTGAAAGACTTCAGTGAGGTTTCTCAGACTAACGACCATGACCACAGATGGCAAGAGATGGAGACAGAGGGGTGGTGGTCTGCTTCATAGATAGTGAAAGGACATGAGTAATACTGCTCCTGTCATTGAACATACTCGCACACACTGAGCTGCAGGATCCTGGTGGTTCAGGTTTGAGTAAAAGTACAAACGCTTAACTGTGGAGCTCAGCAAAAGCAAAGCTCGAAAGACAAAGCCACTGAAAGTCTGAGTCAGAGCCACCTTGTGCACCATACAAGAGGTGATAAACACTGGATGACAGTGACAACTATAATAAACAGGGCCCAAGGAGCGGATCATTTTGTTCTCCGAAGCACAGGGAGTAAAGAAAAGAGACTTTTCTAACTAGATGCACAATCGTGAGGTTTTGCCACGGTTGCTCTCCCACGCAATGTAATTAATGCCAGAATCGGAGGCAAACATGGCCAGAGCCACAGCCAAGTGTGAAATTCGACAGAAGCCATGACGCATCGCCACATGCTCACCAGCGATCCATGTAAATATATGACAGGACATGAGCCCGGGCCACCGTTAGCTTAGGAGATTCGCCGAAAGCTCTGCTACCGCAGGGAAGGCAAGCAGGAGAAGGACTCGCTTTCACGATTCATTGGTTCCTGCCAGGTGTGCGAGAACTTTTGACTGGTGTAGAACCGTTGTATTGTGGTTCTTTGGGAAATGCAATGAACTTATTCATTGTAATGAACCTGAAATGTAATGTTCTTATTTTTCTCCATCTTTTGCTGAAGTACATACACCACCAAATGTTGAAACACTGCTTTCTAAAATATATTTGCCATGTAAATATGTATATGTATATATAGCTCATGTATAGCTCTTGTATATAGATGTCTTCGTTCTTTATATATTTTTCTTTTTTTATATTTTTTTTATATTCTTTCTGTCTTTCTTGTTAAAGAGCCCTGTAACACCCGAATTTCTCATTTGTGGGATAATAAATGATTATTCTATTCTATTCTATTCTATATGTATTTTATATTTCTCTTTTTCCACTGCATCGTTAAGAAACAGGTTGTTACTGGGCCTTTAAAGGTGTGAGCTTCAAAGGCTGCAATTGAAGTGCACAGGATGCTCCTTCAAATGCAGCCCTCTTTTCTCTGCCTGACTGGTCCCAAGGTTCATTGTGTCTTGATGGTGATTGTTTCATCAAACTGCTCTTAACTACACGGTGGAGCTAAACTTTAGGTTCAAGGTTTCAGAGCTTTTGATGGAAGCTAATGAAAAATTGCTGGGTAATTCCAAAATAAATGACTAAGATGAACATCAGAAATACTAAAATTCCTATTTGTCTATATTTTTTGCCAAGATATTACTATAAGGAGTTTTTCATTTGGTTACATCACTGTTTCTTATCGTTTTATCTGATTGTTCTCACAATCGTTTTTATAATTTGTAAATAAGCTGTCGTTTTTGTCTTACACTGTATAAGTTATTAAAGAATAATAATTAATACGGCTGTGATTCCAGGCTGCAGAGTAAAAGCTCCTGTATTTTCACATCTCTGTGAAGCCACTGTAAGAACTAGCACCAGAGGAGTGTTGCTGTGAAGTGCCCTAAAGGTTTGAGTCCCAGACGTACCATGTGCCTTTGGCGTTCTGCACATGTCCAGTGTCTAGCAATACCACCAGCGGTGTCTCTAATGTTGACAAAAGTGGTTGTGACTTGGCCTCCCTTTCGCCTGAGGCACAGTTGGAGACATTCAAGCCACAAGCAAATGACGGAAGCTTTAAATCCCACAAGCAATGGACAGAAACAACTTGTTCTGATTTCAGACCCTCATGCTGGTGAAGATAACTGGGTTCCCTCTAAATCAGAGGTGTCTAAAGTCCATTTACTCTTTCCTCCAGTAGACGTACAGATGCTTGTGTAAGAAACGTTTTTAATATTCAGTTCAGATTCTTTTGTGGCTGCACTCCTTTTCTAATGATCACACCTCTCACTTCTCCCAAAAGGAGAACAGAGCTGTGAACACAGATGCTGGATGGACTACTGAAGTTTAAAGCTGCCACTTTCATACATTTTCTGACTGACTGAGTTTAAGCATCTACTTTTCTGTGAACAGGTGAGCAGGTGTGTCAGGTGTTGTTCTCACCAGGTGCAGGCTGTCAGCTTTCTGCGTTTGCCTCATCCTGCTTTTCTGCGCAGCGATGCGATTCTTCTCCCTCCTCATGACCTTCCTCATGTCGTCTGATGAGCCCTGGGGAAAGGTCAGAGGTCAGCCTTATCAGTTCAGTCTCATAGCTTTCAAGAGTATTGTTCTTAGCCCAACCTACAGAGATTCCCATCTGATGTTCAAAATTCCTCCATAGGCAGTTGCTTAAAAGCGGTTCAGAGTGGGTTTGCTGTGAGTCAGAACCGTTCCCAGTGTGTGTGAATGGAACAGGAAGTCTGAACGTCCCTCACAGACATGAACTGGTGGTGGAGACGCTGTCTGACGTCTGAGACGTTGTGTTAGTTTGGAGAAGATTCTGGACTAAAACTGAACCCGTTCATGGTGGAGGGACACGAAGAGAAGAGATTTAGTTCAGATGGACTTTTACCATCATCACCGTCCCACAGAGACACTCAGAGACAAGTGGAGCTTCACTGAGGGACAGAAAATACACAGGTTTGGGATGTTCTGGTAAAATTCACCACCACTGGTGAGAAATGTACTTTAGATTAACTTTATGGCACTTTATTTGGAAAAGTAAATAAATTTACCAATTGAAAAACACTGTGTGTGTGTGTGTGTGTGTGTGTGTGTGTGTGCAATGACGTTCATCTGCTGAAACCCACAACAACATCAGAGCACATTTTTCCATCATACTTCCCCACAGACAGACCCTTGGTGAAAGAGAGAGAGAGAATGTGTGTGTGTGTGTGTGTGTCTGTGTGGGTGCAGATAGCGCTGTTAAAAGGACACTGACTTCAGGTGAAGGTGCTTGTTGAAATGGAAATGGCAGTTTTTCAGTTATTTTGACACGTATTTGTGTAAATGAGCTGTTTCGGGGTTTTCCTTTCATCAAAAACAACCTGCTGTAGCTTGAAAGTGGACTACCAAACCAAAACCAGGTTCTTCATTAAAGGGCCCACATCCCGCATTTTATTTTAACTACAGTTCGTCGCAAATATCCTGAGCCTTTATTCCTTCATATTCTGTAATTATCTACTTGTTGATGCAAAAATCCTGTTTCCTGTCAAAACTGTTCAACTGCTCAGGTACAGAGACTGTACAAAAAAATGAGAGACAACAACACTGTCCTTCAGGAAGATCTGGAGAACTGCTCAGGTACAGAGACTGGACTGGACATGAGAGACAACAACACTGTCCTTCAGGAAGATCTGGAGAACTGCTCAGGTACAGAGACTGGACTGAAAATGAGAGACAACAACACTGTCCTTCAGGAAGATCTGGAGAACTGTCCCTCAACAGGACATTAAACATTCATGAATGTCTGGAGGAGAAACAGGAAGGAACTGTTCCAGAGGGTTAAGGTTAGGAGTTGTGGTTTAGGCATTTGTGTGGTTAAATTTAATAAAACATTTATTTAGTAAATTTGTCCTTGTTTTTCATTTCAAAAATTGAATCAGATTTTTTTTTTTTTGCAATCTCTTTCGGTGCGAGCCAAATCAGTGAATGAATGAATG
This sequence comes from Hepsetus odoe, assembly GCA_017165825.1. Classification (NCBI taxonomy): domain Eukaryota; kingdom Metazoa; phylum Chordata; class Actinopteri; order Characiformes; family Hepsetidae; genus Hepsetus; species Hepsetus odoe. The sequence goes on from CM029370.1 coordinate 2,159,616, forward strand.
AATTGTTAATTAATTTTCCAGCTAATCCAGAACCACGGAGCCCACGCTCAGACTATTATATATAAGGAGGATTATGATGCTAAGTGCTTGTCTGGCCTTAAAGTGCCTCCAATTATAAACTTCAACCACCTGACACACTTTCTGAGAGAAGCAGTTTTTAGACTGGAATCTGGCAACCCAGTCAGCCGTTCTTATAAAAAATCTAAGACCTTGAGTGGATCTCTCAATGAAAATAGTGCCACAGTTGGTTGAACGTTGTCTGCTGGCAGTACAGAACATTAAATTAGCATTGTTAGCAAAGTGGTGACTGGTGTTTAAAAAAGATTCTGTCAATGTTTGTCCCCTAAAATGAGGTAAAAAAAAAAAAGTAAGACAAAGAATGCTTATTGTCTTTCTATATATATATATATATATCCCTGTTTTTTAATGTATATAGTGCTAATGTTAGGCTTTGCATATGGCTGCATTAAAGCTTATCTACTAAATCCCATGACATCAGAGCAAAATTTCCACCCGAAATGTTCCCCCAGACAGACCCTCAGAGAGTGTGGGACATATTATAAACAATATCCAACCTATATGTGAGACACATAAACAGCATGCATGCAAAGTAAACAGTTTATCTCATAAGACGTCCCTCTGTGTGTCCATCGGTGCAGGACAGAGTGAAGGAGAGTGAGAGAGAGGACAGGGAGAGTGGACGGTGGAGTTCAGGGTGTGTGGAGTGTGTGTCCGTGATGGAGAACTAGTAGAGACGGTGATGAAAGTGAAGCGGTGAAGTTCATGTGGATTATTTTCAGTAGATTGTTTTTATTGGAGTTGAAGTTCGAGGCTTTAATAGTCTTTAATTCTATTAATATGAGCTTTAGTTCACTTTGTGCACAAATGAGACCAAAGAAGAGTTTTTCCACAGTTTCAAATGAATGACAATGACTTCCAGAAACGCCACAACAACCACGCTACAACATCCAGGCAACTACCTGGAATAGCAATCTCCTAGCAACAACCTGGGATGCCATAACTCTCTATTAACCATTAAAGATACCATAGCATCCTTCTTACAAGTGGTGTGTGTGTGTATACAAAAAACAGCATCACAGTACATTTTTCCATCACAAACTTTCCCCCAGAGGACCGTCTGCAGGTCCATTGCAGTGTGGGACACCTCACCCCAAACTGCTGCCACTAGAGGGTGAGGAGCTTTAGGTCGTTAGCAGGAGAAGCGTTAACTGATGGCATGGGTTCAGGGTGTGGTGGGTCGTCCTCACGTCCCTAACGGTACTTTCAGAATCAGTAACCACTCAAACAGCTCATACACACACACTCTATCTCTCGTCCCCTCGTCTCTTTATCTCCCTTTAGCTATCTCAGCTCTTTCTATCAATATCTGCCTTTCCATCTCCCTCTCACCCCATCTCTCTCTCACTGTTTCTCTGTGTTTTATGAGGTGGTATTCAGATGAGAGACATCTCAAAATCTGCTGCAATTCGTTCGACAGTCGTTGATTTGTTTGTGTCGTTTAGTTTTTTTGTGCTAATAGTATTTTCACAGAAGCTCAGGGTTCAGAGCTTCTTCTGCAGAAGCCCATTGTGGAGGTGTGGGAAAAATCAGTCACTGCATTAGAGCTTCCAAATTCATTACAAAACACACTCACACACACACACACACACACACAGGCTTGGAGCTGAGACTGAGGGAGTGAGTAATTGATTGTGGGTTAGTGCTGCTCATGATTCACGCCGTCGTGCTCGGAGCCTGGACGCATCATTTCATATTTAAGAGGTGATTTTTAAAGCAGACATTTGGCAAATTTTACAGTAAAACTCTCATATTTACTGTCAAACCTCAATCATTCATGGTCCTACTGTAAAGTTTACAGCTCAACCCTTTTACTGTGATGGGTGTGCTCTTTTCTTCTGGGGTTCCTTCATTCTGCATGTGACGTTTACATTTCAACTGTAAATTTCATCACAGAGCCATGAAGAGCGCTGACTCACTGTAAAATTTCATAGTGAAACTTTACAGTTAGACTGTCAGAGTTTACAGTTAACACTTAGGTTGAAACCGTTAGCAGTTGACAGTTAAAGTAAAACTGCAATGAGTTTACAGTTATAGTGACACCATTTACTGTTTAGGGTTAGGGTTCAGTGAAACCGTTTACTGTTGACAGTTAAAGTCAAACCGTTACGAGTTTACACTTTGAGTAAAACCAATTGCTATTTACAGTTTCAGTATATCTGTTTACAGTTTACAATTTTTACAATTTCAGTTAAAACGTGTACAGTGTACAGGGAGAGTAAAAGCATTGGGGGGGTTAGGGGGGGTGTCCCTTGAAAACATTAAGCCTTCTTCCAGAAAAACACATTAGCATTAGCATGTTTGTGCACATGTTGTTTGATTGGACCGTCCAAATTTCCAGCCAATCACAGCTGGCCTTGCTGCCTCAGCCTGTGCAGTGTTTGCCATTGAGGGGTTATATTAGGGTTTGTGTGTGTGTGTGTGCGTGTGTGTGTGTGTGTGTGTGTAAGTGTGTAAAGTTGAACAAGGTGCTGTCCCTGTTAACAAAAGTGAAATTAATGAACAGCTTCACATGGACAGAGAGAGAGAGAGAGAGAGAGAGAGCGGGAGAGAGAGATGAAAAAAATAATCAAGGGAGAAGAAATGAGAATGAAGAGATGGAGAGATAGGATGAAGAGACAGCAAGAAAAAGACAGAGACACAATGAAGAAACTGAGAGAGGGAAACACGAAGAGCAAAAAATAATGAGAAAAGGAATGAAGAGATGGAGAGAAAATAAAGAAATGGCTGTAAACAAAAGATGAAATGGAATGAAGAGACAGAAGGAGACAGAGAGAATTAACATGTGAAGTCATGACAATAGGGTGAGAGAGAATAAAGAGGAGAACGTGAGAGAATGAAGATACAGAGAATTAAGAGATGAAGAGAGAGTGAAGAAATGGACACATGGAGAGAAATGGAGAGAAAGAGAACGAGAATTCTGAGCAAAAGCTAATATAAATAAAATATCAGAAAAGGAGGGATCATGGTCAGCAGGCTGTTTGCAGATAAAGAGAGAGGGACTGATAGAATGAGAGAAAGTGACAGAAAGTGAGAGCGAGACCCAAGAGAAATAAGTAAAAAAAGACAGAACGGAGTGAGGGGGAGAGAACAGAGAGAAAGAAACAAAGACAGGTAAAGATTAGAGAGAGAAAGAGAGGGAGAGACTGACAGAAGGAAAAAGTGATAGAGAGAGAAGGAGAGAAAGAAAGAACATGGGCGAGAAAGGGAGAGAGGCAAAGAAATGGAGACCGAGAAAGAATAGAGAGAGAAAGAAGGAGAATGATGAGAGAGTATAGAGCGAGAAACAGGGAGAGAAAATAGAGAGATAGAAAGGGAGAGAGAATAGAGAGAGATAGCCAGAGAAAGGGGGAGTGATAGAACAGAAAGAGACGTGGAGAGAAAAATGGAAGTCAGGCTGATTAATGAAGTGAACATGAGTTCCTCAATCATCTGCATACAGAGTTGCAAGCAAGAGCGAAAGAGTGCAGAAGAGCAAAGATACTAACGAAGGAGCGGCCCTGACAGGCAGACTGTGTGGAGAAAGTGTGAGAGAGAGAGAGAGAGAGAGAGAGGGGAGAAAAAGAGAGAATGTGTGAGAGAGAGTGGTGTAGTGATAGATTGAGAGAAAGATGGAGAAAGTACCTGTTTGTTTCCCGGTGAAGGGGACTTGGTGTAGCTGGTGTCGTTGCTGTCAGAGCCTTGAGCCATACCCAGAACAATCCTGCTCTCTCTCTCTCTCTCTCTCTCTCGCTCGCTCGCTCGCTCTCTCTCTCTCTCTCTCTTTCACTCACTCTATCTCTTGATGTGTGTGAGAGTGTGTATGTACAGAGAAGTGTGTCGAGTCGACCACTTCACTGCGTAATGCGTGGTGCCTGTTCCTCCTTCTCTCTCACTCTCTCTCTCTCTCTCTCTCTCTCTCTCTCTCTCTCTCTCTCTCTCCCCTTCTGTCTCTCTCTCTCTCTCTCTCTCTCGCGCAATGTCTCTCTGCCTAATTAGTGGTGTGTGATGTGGTCTGTGATAGAAAATCTTTCTTGCACTAAACTGGAAGTCACATGACTCTTGGAAACTTTGCATATCAAGAAAACAAAAAACTTTGGGTCACCGGCGACGCTGAAACCCCAGAAACTGTACAGAAGACAAAAAAACAGACAAAGACAGGTTTTCTGAGTTTTTAAGAGCCATTTGTTGAAAAGGGGGATTTCAGACTTGCACTGTGCCCACCAAAGCTCACCCATGTTTTACATTTCTGATCTAGAGTTGTAGTGGAGAAATATAAAAAAAAACTTTAACATTAAGTTTACAGAGCTTGAAATGAGAAATGAAATGAAAATGCTTCGTGTGTCCAGAATGGAAACGGTGAAGTGAATTTTTTTGTAATGTTGAATTTGCAGAACCACAGAAAGGCAGAGTTGAGCTCTGCTGAGCTAATCTGAGTTAAACTAAATTAAACTTGAACCAAGCGAAGCTGAGATGAACTGAGTTAAAAATGAATTTGAGTTGAGTTTAAGTGAGTTGAGCTGAGTTGCACTGCACTGAGCTGAGCTGAGTTTGAGTTGTTTTTAATTTAGCTTAGATGACATGTAAGATAAGATGAACTTGACTGAATTGAATTGAATGGAATTTAGCTGAGTTACGTTAAGATGAGCTGAACTGAGTTAACATGAGCTGAGCTGAGTTTAAATAAGCTGCGCTGAGTTGAGCTGAGTTAAGATGACCTGAGCTGAGCTGAGTTGAGTTGAGTTAAGCTGAGCTGAGTTGAACTGTGTTAAGATGAGTTGAGCTGAGCTGAGCTGAGTTGAGTTGAGTTGAGCTGAGCTGAGTTGAACTGTGTTAAGATGACCTGAGCTGAGCTGAGTTGAGTTGAGTTGAGCTGAGCTGAGTTGAACTGTGTTAAGATGAGTTGAGCTGAGCTGAGCTGAGTTGAGCTGAGCTTAGCTGAGTTGAGCTGAGTTAAGACAAGTTGAGCTGAGCTGAGTTGAGTTTAACTGAGCTGAGCTGAGTTGAATTAAGTTTAATAAAACTGAGCTGAGTTGAACTGAGTTGAGTTGAGTTGAGCTGAGTTGAGTTGAGCTGAGCTGAGCTGAATTGAGTTGAACTGGATGCTGCTCAAAAACTAGCTTTTGAAATGATAACTTAGTTCAAAAAGGAAGAAAGACATTAAAACATTTATAACGAGAAGCTTTCCAAATTTTTTGTTTTCAGTCATTTGGCTCATTTGCGTCTGACCATCAATCGCGAAACATTTGCACGCCGTAAAAGTAACTTTGTGTTTTTAATCGGCGTAGAAGGAGTTAAGAGGTTTTTACACAATGGTTTGAAAACATTCGCTGTGTAACTTTGTCGGTAATTCACTGCAGGGTGAGTGAAAATGACACATTTCAGGGCTTTTGAGCATCCCACCATCCTACATGTCCCACAAGCATCAGCTAAAGTTCACAAAGTGTGTGTGTGTGTGTGTGCAAAGATGTTACTTTCACTTCTTGAACAGTGAATGATGTGCAGATTCAGAAATATTTTTGTGTGTTATTAAATAAAGTGTGTGTGTAAATGTGTGTGTGTGTGTAAATGTGTGTGTGTGTGTATGTGTGTATATATGTGTGTGTGTGAAGAGGGTGTTTCCCTTGTCATGTGGAGCAGAGCAGCAGCTGCACTCTGATATGCTTGAGTCTCTGTCGGGTCAAAAATTCCACCTGACCTCACCGTATGTGTGTGTGTGTGTGTGTGTGTGTGTGTGTGTAAGTGTAACCCTGAGGCTGCAGTTCTCCCACTTCATGCAAACCAGTCTGCTTCCTGACAATGATGCAGGTGATGCAACTCATGCAAATCTGCAAATGATGCCCAGAAACCAAAGTCCTGATTTCCCTGAGCTGACGTTGCATCACACACACACACACACACACACACACACACACACACACATACAGACACACACACACACACACACACACACATACAGACACACACAAAAGCCTGTGCTAGTCTCACTTTTCCTCATAGACTGAATGAAAAATGACGCTCAGAACAAAAACAGAAATGCCAGGAACAGAACATGAAGCCGCTAAACAAATTTTTCAAAGTTCCCCACGTTTTGTACTTTTACTCCACTGCCGTTGCACCAAGATGGAACCTTATGTCTACGTGCGGTTTCTGATGATCCCACTTTATGGACTAAATTCTGCCTCCTAGGCTGACATACTTCACGGCAGAGTTCTAGATAACAGCATGTCATACAGTGACAGAAACTGCAAAACTGGCTGCTATGCTGAAATATTTTTGCATGTGGTTCTAGCTAACTATAGGGTGGCGGTGGTCTAGTGGTAGGGTACTTGCCTACGGACCTCTGGATCAAGGGTGATCCTCCGGTTCGAATCCCACCTCTGGCACTACCACCACTGGGTCCCTGAGCAAGACCCTTAACCCTGAATTGCTCCAGGGGGACTGTCCCTGTAATTAGGACATGGAAGTCGCTCTGGATAAGAGCGTCTGCCGTAAATGTAAATGTAAATGTGAGTGGCTGCTATGATGTAATACATTAGTGCTTTGTTCTAGATAATAGTTTGTCTTCCAGCGTCAGAAACCACATAAAAGGCTGCAATGCTGATATATATTAGTCTGTGGTTCTAGATAACTGCACGTTGCACGGTGAAAGAAACAGCACAACTAACTGCTATGCTGACACACATTAGTATATGATTCTAGACAAAAGTGTGGGTTGTTGGGTTCATATTTCTCTCAAGAAATATGTGAGTGCAAATAGAGACATCTAAAATGTCCTGTGAGGGACATACAGACGTCTGGTTCCATTCACCAACACTGGGAAAAGCCCTGACTCACAGTAAACCCACTCTGTTTACATCTTACCTACTTAAGTATGGATGGAATTGCCCTTTAAGCCTTAGAAGATCTGAAGCAGGTGTTTATGGTGCAGGAATCCCCCACTGGCAGGTGAGGGACCCTAGAACAGTCCTGGTCTCTGAGATGGACCTTCTGCTGATGTCTCAACGTGTAAAAAAACATTTCTGATTCCAGGCAACATGATGCAACCGTTCTGTGTGTGTATTGATGTTTCTGTGTGTGTGGTGGGGGTTGTAGATCCAGTAAGTCTAATACTATAGAACTCACCTCTGTGTGGTTTCTCTCCTTTACTCATAATGGAGGTTTTGCAATAGAGACATGGACGTCTCTGCTGCAGAGGAAACGGACGTTGGCAGTACAGTTTGTTAACAAACAGGATACTTTGGTGGAACCAGAAACCCTCATCCAGTCATCCTCAGGAGTCAATCGCACCAACACCTTCCATCCGGAGCTGAAGTTCCTCAGAAAGTGAAGTCACATGAACATTCTAGAAAAGGCAGCCTGGTGTCTTCAAGTAACAGTTAAAGGTAATATTCCTCTGATTTTCCAAAATTCCAGCACTATTATACTTTTGAGATGCAAACTGAGTGACTCAGACTTGTGTTTGGTGAGAAACATTCAGATTCCGAACAGTGAGTGTGAATGGAGCTGGACGTCCCAATGTCCCGTCTCAATCTCTCGTTGTTTTAGTTTGGAGAAGATTCTGGACTAAAACTGAACCCGTTCATGGTGAGACACATGAAGCTTCACTGGGGGACAGAAGATGTACAGATTTGAGACGTCCAGTTCTGAAAAGAACTTCTGAACCCACTAAAGCCATTCTGGAGGACTCCAAACACTTATTAAATATATTACAACTTTACAGAAATTGTTGGATTTCCGCTTTAACACAGTTCCGCGTACATGGACGATGACCCGTCCTGTAATAATGCAGCATCTCAGCCAGATTCCTTCTCGTTAATCAGAGTATTTGAGGCTAAACCAAGTGCACGTGCTGCTGATTATCGACCCAAAACCTTCGTCATTTCAGCTAAACCCCTTCTGCAGTCAGAACGGGCCTTTAAATTATTAACCCGTTTGAACAGCTTATATGGAGTATTCAGGCTGGTATTTGGGTCAAAATGTTACAACAGCTCTAATTTCTTTCCTTTTACCTAAAAAAAAGTCTCATAAATGTTGCAATGAAGGAGTGGAACTCTTTCCTCATCCTTGGCTTTCCTTCATTCACACACACGGCAGGTTGTAGCCCTGTGAGTCACTGTGACAGGCTAAACCTTTTTTGCTTCTGATGGTTTTTAATGAAGTATGGTGTGCTTGATTTTTTTACACACCAAAGGGTTTTGAAAGACTTATTTTAAGTGTCCAAGAGGACAAAAAGACACTACTAAAAAAGACACTACTAAAAAAAGCTCAGCTCCAGGGTTGGGTGTGTGAAGGACCTGGAGCTCCGAGCAGAAGATGAAATGAATGAATAACAAGCTCACATGGAACAATGTGTGTGTCTCCTCACAGTGAGAAGGCCCAGGGTTTGACTCCCAGGTGGGACGGTCCGGGTCCTTTCTGTGTGCAGTGGACATGTTGTCCTCGTGTCTGTGTTCATTTCCTCCAGAAGCTGCGGTTTCCTGCCACCGTCCAAAGACAGGTGGACTGGAGATGATAAATTGTCCAATGTGTGTGTGCTGTGATGAACTGGTGACCTGTCCGCCTTTCGTCCTGTGAAAGCTGGGATAGACTCCAGCACCGTCCACCAACCTAATCAGGACAAGTGGCTCAGAATATGAGAAAATGAAAGTATATATATTTAAGTGTTAAGAATAAAATGTGCAGAAATGTCATCTCATCTTAAATTTAGATGAGGTTTAGTCTTAAATTTAGTAAAACACACTGAGTGTGTGTTAACATGAGCAGGAGTGTCTCGGTGGAGAGTGTGAACTGATTTATGCTCAGAAAATCACAAACATGACATTTGACTCGCAGTGCACATGTAACTCTGCCTCTGGTGTGTTTCTATCAGAGTCGGTACACACACACATACATACATATATATATATATATATAAATGTGTGTGTGTGGGGGGGTGTACCTAGCGATGGGGAGGCAGTCTCTCACCTCACACACTGCGACCCCCCGATTCTCACCCTGTTTGTTTTCTGATTGTTGAAACCAAACACTGTTCTCAAGGTAGGCACTGGTGGCAAGAGCGTGTTTAACACACACACACACACACACACACACACACTGGGCTGAGGAAAAACAGGCTGGCGGAGCAGGCCAGACTGGGCCAGCCGCCCACGGCCCAGACGTGTTCAGCCAAAAGAGACGGATTTCTGCCGAGGCTGGAGCTGCCAAACAGAAGGTCAGACGTTTGATCCAAACGGCTTTACAGAGCGAGAGCGTCGGCCTGAAACTCTGCAAAGCTGATTAGCCTCTGATCCCTGAACTCTCAGCAACACGAACACACTCCACACACACACCATCCCGCCAAATCCCAGCCCCTCAAACGCCGGAGCTCCCCAAACCCCGACCCCTCGGAACCGCAGAACCGACTCACGCTCGGCCTGAACCCGTTTAAGAACACCTTAATAAAGCCTCATGAACAATTCATACCGGATCGTTCTGAGTGGACACAGAATAATTCAGAGCAGAAGATGTTTGTGTTGGATACTCAATCATTCGTAATAGATCATGAACGTTACGCAGTGGAAAATAAAAAAGGATTTTAAATCATTTGCAGTGGACACTGAATAATCCAAATGCTGAAAATTCATAGTGGATACTGAATGATTAACAGTGGATCTTGAATAATTCATTGTGGATGCTGAATTATTCATATTGAATGATGAATAATTCATAGTTGTTATTGTATAATAACCATACGGCTTGGAAAATGAATACTTAGCAGTGTTGTTGACACAAGTTTTGTTCATTTCTTGGTTTGATTGCCATAATTGTTCCAGCAGGGAATTTCATAAAACAGGATTTTTCACTTTAACTAGATCATTAAAGCTTAAAGTCAAGCCAGACCACTAGGAAAATGGATGAGATATATTCCTATCCTCAATTTTTGGTTGAAATAATCTGGTAAATTCAGTAATCCTGCTTTTTTGGACCCCATTTGATCAGGAGGTTCAGACTGAAACAGGGACTGTATTTCAGCTGTGGGACAGATTAAAGATCGGGACTCCCGGAGTAAAGGAAAACTTTTTAATCCAATTTCTGTTTTTCTCAATCAGGATCTGATCATCAGTTTCCCTGAACTGAACAGTCAAACTCTTTCACTCACACCCTTGCAGGACGTCCGGCGTGGGTCTGCGCTGCAAATGCAGCACGTTTAATCTGAGTGGATACAAAAAACACCTTCTGTGGTAGCTGCAGAGGCGTGTCGATGGCTAAGGCTTCAGACTGAGCTTTGTTTGATGTCTAAACTGTGTCGAATTAACATTAATATTGAGTTTAAGATTAATTTGATCATTGAAGGCGTCGTACGAGAACATTTCCAAAAAGAAAAGTTCCACGTGTTTGAGAGCTGTAGCCATTTTAATTCTTCTTTTAGCTTCTCTCGTTTAGTTGTCTCCACAGCGGATCATCCATCTCCATTTCTTCCAGTCCTCTGCATCTTCCTCCTTCACACCGACCACCTGCATGTTCTCTCTCACCACGTCCATAAACCTCCTCTTTGTCCTTCCTCTTCTCCTCTTTCCTGGCAGCTCCATCTTCAACATCCTCCTCCTGATATAACCCTCGTCTCTCCTCTGCACATGTCCAAACCAACGCAACCTTGCTTCTCTAACTTTGTCTCCAAAACGTCCATCCTGATCTGTCCCTCTAATATACTCATTTCTAATCCTGTCCATCCTCGTCACACCCAACGAACATCTCAGCATCTCTAACTCTGACACTTCCAGCTCCGCCTCCGGTCTTTTCATCACCGTCTCCAGCCCATACAACATAGCTGGTCTCACTACCGTCCTGTACACCTTCCCTTTCACTCTCACTGGAACCCGTCTGTCACAGATCAGCAATTTCAATTTTCACAGCTTTTGTGACAAATACACATCACTAATACAAAGGGTTTAGTTGAAACAGCCGTGATTCCAAATTCAAAATTCTTTCTGCAACATGGACCTTTTGGACCACACTCGCTGAGAACTTCTAATAAAATAAAACAAAGACAGACATTTCAATTTAAATGTATTTATCTCTTTTGTAACAGAAATAAACTAAGGGCCCGGAGACGCCGCACAGCAGCAGCCGCCGGAGCAACAACGGAAATTCTGACAAAATGACCCAAAAAAACAACATCATCACATCGAGTGATATCAGTTCACAACAGATTGTAAGATATAAATCCATAAACTAAATAAAAAACAGCAGTAAATAAAAAGCCCACGTGTTTGAAGCTACGCCAGCGTCAGTTCACATGAGAGGCAATCAAATGGTGCCATCTAGTGGCCATTTGGCACAAATGCAGGTTCAAAGTGCTACTTGTTTGCCAGCTTTTTGAAATTTTCATTCATAAAGTATACGTTCGCCAGCATTGATGCTTTAAATATATTTATAGAATATTTAAATGTAAAAAAGGGAGCCATGTGTCGGCTGAGTCTATAAGGCACTGCTTTAGTGTATAAAGTGCCATCACGGGTGGAGCCGTTTCACATTCCTAATCCGCGTGTTCACGACTTTCTCAGGTGGCGTCGGATTCTTTAGGAAGAAAGAAGCATCTTCACTTCGCAAAATTCAGCCCAAACAGCTTCTACAGTCAGTCTGGTTAAATCCAGAGTTTAATGCTGAAGGCATCGAGAACAAAATGTAGGAAGATGCCAATGTCCAGCCTTGTTTGTTGGGAAAAAGTGACATTTCCTGCCATGTTCAGTGTATTTCCTGTGTGGGAAGGGATGAACAGGACGCCTTGTTGGGAAAAAAAAAATCCACAAAACGAGAACGTCCAGTTCCAGCCTGGTGCTTCTGCAGGAGGCTTTTGGGAGCTCAGCATTGGAACCCGCAGGAATGAAGAGCCCAAGTGTGAAAGGCAGCTTTGGATCAGGTTTCAGTTCAAAAACGGTCCAGTCCTGGTTCCCTCTGTGTTTCCCTCTGGGTCCCTCACTAAAGTGGACTGTCCTGTTGCTCTGTACCACAGGGAACTCTGGGTAAACGTGTCTGCAGTGTAAATTGAGGGCCAAAGTGGGCGGGAATTAGTGGGTCAGTGAGCGGAGAGCTGCTGGAGGGGGTTCTGCTCTTTCTCGGGGGTCTGGATGCTGTCCGTCCGGACGATGCAGGTGGGACGGTGCAGGTTGAGCATCAGGACAAGATGCTGACGTTCCTGCTTCAGCGACTCGATCTGGGCTTTCAGATCCGAGTTCAGTTGCTCCAAGCGCTCCGACTCCTGCAGAGAGAGACAGACAGAGACACAGACAGACAGACAGCGTTACTACCAGTTACTTAACGATTTAGTTATTATTACTGCTACTCATTTATTTACAGTTGAATTAATTGAAATATTTCCAGATTGGCTCATTACATTTACATTTACATTTACATTTTCGTCATTATAGCAGACGCTCTTATCCAGAGCGACCTCCATGTCCTGATTACAGGGACAGTCCCCCCTGGAGACACTCAGGGTTCAGGGTCTTGCTCAGGGACCCAGTGGTGGTAGTGCTGGAGGTGGGATTCGAACCTGGAGCCTCTTGAGCCATTGGTCTGTAGGCAAGTACCACCACTAGACCACCACCACCCCGTATACAAAGGCAAGACACTTGAATTAAGATACTTGAATCAAAATTTCTAAATCAGGCCTGCGTTTGTCCAAACTCACTTTCTGGAGGAAGTCTGTCCTCTCCTTCTTCTTGCTCCGACAGCGCGCTGCTGCCACTTTGTTCTTTTCCCTCCTCCTCTTCCTCCTGTCGTCCTCATCCACCATCTGCCCGAGAGACGTCAGAGATTAGCACCAACCCAAGACACGCACAACTGCTATAACTGGACAACTACTTTCACTGGACGGTCACTGTTTGTTGTGTGGGAGCATTCTCTGAAAACACTCAGATACTTTTCTCCAAACACTCTGATCCATTTTTTCTGTCTATATTTAAATTCAAGACCACAGGAACTGCAGATGTTCCAGCAAACAGCAGGCTGCATTATATCTGGCCACTAGAGGGCGCTCATGGCTTGATAAACAGGATGATCTGTTTTTATTTGCGAGACTCTCCAGCAGAGGGCGCTGCTGAGCACATTATTGTTACTGTGATATTATTAATACTCACAAAAACAATAAAAATGACCATTACTACTACAGTAATAACAATAACATTAATAAATAATCATTATTACATATGAATAAATATAAACAATAAAACAAATATCATAATATTCCCGAATAATACGTATTATTATTATTATTATTACAACAAAAACAACTATATAAATGATATGTATTATTAAATAGAATAATATTGATAAATAGTATTATAGATATCAATAAGTAATTCAGTAATAATAATTATTGATTAAACATCAATTCATGTAGAGTCCTGTCTGAGTTCAGGTGGAAATGTCCTCGTGTCCTCACCTCGTCCTGCAGGAAGCTGAAGGTTCTCTTGCCGGTGTGTATGATCTCCACGGGGGTGGTGGAGGTTCGGAGGCTGTACATCTCGGCCAGTCGCAGCTGCTCTGTCAGGGTGGAGGCTGGAAAGCCGGCCAGAGGAGCAAAACTGGGTAGAGAACCAGCAGGAACCACGGGGTCCGGCATCTGAGCAGGCATCATTACTGTCTAACTGCTGAGAGAAAGACAGAGAGGAAATTCAGCACGTTTATTAGTGCTTCTTAGGATTTCTCTCCAGCGGTGGTGAATGGAACCAGACGTCCCAAATCTGTGCACTTTATTTCCCCCCAAACAAGTGCATAAAGGTTATATGATGAGCTTGTTCACCTAAATGTGAAGGAAAAGTGTAATAACTCCTTTATAACATTGTCAATAAAACTGACTCTTGCTGGAACTCAAACCTTTTGCAAGCACCAAAACTAAAGTTACAAAACATCAAGACTGGAACAGTTCCCTTTGTTCACTCAGGAATATCACACAGCAAGTGATTCAGATTCTTTACCAAATGATTCACTGAATCATGAAGCGACAAGTCACCAAATAGTCACTTATTTAATTGCAATTCACTAAACTTACAGAGGTTTGAAGATACAGGGTTGAAGAACTGTAGACGATATTGATTCCAATTTTTTTGCGTTTTCAGTGCAAAAAAAGAATGGTTTCATTTAAAGATCATTAAAAAATAAAAATTTTTTCCCCGGGTTTCTGTTTAAGGTGGAAAGGAAAATTCCAAATTCAAAGTGTTTTTACACTCATGATTAATTCTGAAACGCACACTCTCTACTACCGCTGTGTCTGTGTGTACGTGTGTGTGTGTGTGTGTGTGTGTGTGTGTCATGCAGGGGAAACGTGACATCCCACTCCACCCGGTCCTGAAACAGTGCAGGGTTTCTTCATCACTGTGGTTTTAAATGTGCTCAGCCTGACTTTCACCTCTTCACACTCACTGCTGATTTTGCACGTTTATCTCACAGGACGTCCTGCGGGATCGCTCCTGGCTTCAGTTTTAGTCCAAAATCTTCTCCAAAATCTGCTAAAATCTCGGGCACTGGGCAGCACCATTTAATGACGTTCGGTTCCAATCACCAGCACCGTTCTCCTCCCAAACACTGCATTCAGTCATGAAAGAGAACCCTATTTTTAACTTTTGCCTCGAGAACTTGTTTCACTTTCTTTTTTTTGCATCTCTCGTTTTCCTTTCTGCAACCTCTGTGACCCCAAGCTGCTCAGAGCCAAAAGGCCCAACTGGACCAAAAAGAAAGTCAGGTTATCCTGACTTTTAACCTGCAAAACACCCTCTAAACTGGAAAATCTCGCCAGGACTGAAATCCTCGACAGCAGTCGGATGAGGTTCTTGAAGTTCAATCAGGGTGCCCTGCAGTAAACCTGCTGTTTGGCCTAAAATTAGAGCCATGTAATGAAAAGAAATGAAAGTCCTGCACTGTTTAGGTTCTCATTCTGGATCTCTGTGTGGACTCGGTGGAGCAGGAGAGCGGCCTGCAGCCTCGTCTCGTCCATGACCCAACAAGTCCTGACTGGACGAGTGCATCCGCCCAAAGGTCTGACCCAGAAACCGACACTTCTCACAGAAGCCGGAGCACAAAAAGGGGCTTAAAATCCCAGTTCTGAGTGCCACCCTGTTATGTAAGAACAGTCTGCTTAACCGAAAGCAGTTTCAAAGTGAAACTCCAGGCCTGAACCCTACAGACGGGGACAACACTGAGGACAGGACAGTACAGAGACGATTCTGCACATGGGGTTGATGTTAGGGGGGGGGAACTCAAGAGGTTGTGGGTTCGAGCTGGGGCTCTATCCCGTCACCAAATCCTGAGCTTAATCTCAACGACCAACGACCTTAATCTCAGGTAACTTCAGGAAGACTCCCTGCTGTTACTCAGCTAAGTCAATGTGTGTCTAAGAAATGGTTTAAATAAAAGCACATTCATGCAAATGAGTCTAATAAATGCACAGATTAGTTTAAAAACGATTAAAAGCACTAATGTGTGTGTAAAATGGTCAAATGTAGGTTGACTAAATGCATAAATGATTCTAATAAATGCATTTCTAATAAAAGCTCACATTTATTCTAATAATTGGGGTAAAGAGTCTAATAAAAGCAGAAGTGTTGGTGAAATAAATGCACTAATTATTATAATACATGCACGATTGCATTTCTAATAAAAGCTCAAATATCAAATATAACAGTTAATAACTGCAGTAAATGTACATTTTACTGCACAGAATGGAGTTTATCTGCTGAAAATGAAGGCTCGTGCAAAAGGTAATTTCACATTTTCTAATCGGTGGCTCTTGTTTTACATAAAATATCAATAAAGTATCAATTTAATAAATAACAACTCACCGGTCTGCCTTGAATGCTGCGCGCGGCTCGTGTAGCAGAAGTGCAGCGCGCGCGGCATCAGTGCCCTTATATACTCTCCGAGGACGGCACGCGGAAATGTCGCAGTCCGTGACGTCAGGGCGCGCTCCACTCCGCGCGCCGCTCCACCTCGGTAGGGAACGGGGATCAGTACGGGCGCGCGCGGGGGACCGGCCCGGAGACACGGCGCGGGCTTCTCCTCTGAACGCTTGCGGTTCTGTCGCGAAAAGAGTCGGCGCGCGGCGCTCCAGCACTTTCCGGGGTCGCGCGCTCCGCCTAGGGCCCTAGAGCGCTTGCTGGAGCGCGCTGGCGCATTTTGGAACACGCCGGCCCCGCCCCCTAGCAACCAAACCCTGCAGCGCCTCCAAAGCGCGTAGCAACAAAAACAACAACAACAGCAGCGGCAGCGGCGGCGCGAGACAGGGGAGTTTCTGCCGCCCACGCACGCGGGAATCCCATCACAGAAAGCGCGCGAGTTTTCCTGAAACCAAAAAAAAAATGTAAACAAGAGTTTAATCCGCAGCTCGGGCTCCCAAAACAAATACAAAACACACCTGATTAAAAACCAAAATAATCACCAAGTAATCTCCTGATAAAGTATAAATATAATCATCACCATCATCACCACCACCATCACCATCATCATCACCATCATCATCATCACCATCATCATTTACATTTACGGCATTTAGCAGACGCTCTTCCTAACTACAGGGACAGTCCCCCCTGGAGACACTCAGGGTTCAGGGTCTTGCTCAAGGACCCAGTGATGGTAGTGCCAGAGGTGGGATTCGAACCGGGAACCTCTGAATTCGTAGGTCCGTAGGCAAATAACCTACCACTAGACCACCGCCACCCTCTTCATCATCACCATCATCATCATCATCACCATCATCATCACCATCATCATCATCACCATCACCATCACCATCATCATCATCATCATCACCATCACCATCATCACCATCATCATCACCATCATCATCATCATTGCATCATCACCATCATCACCATCATCACATCATTATCACCATCATCATCACCATCATCACCATCACCATCATCACATTCATCATCACCATCATCATCATCATCATCATCATCACCATCATCACCATCATCCTCATCATCACCTGTGTTCATATAATAATCATTTTCTAAACTGTCTGTAAATGAGATGGTAACAATAGTAACAAAGAGATGTTGCAGAAGAAGAGGAAGAAGATTTCTTCAGTACATCAAATAATAATCCTCTTTGATCAAACACTAATCCTTTGTAAATCAGCCTTTAGGTTAAATAAATAAAATAATAATGCTTATAATGCTAATAATGCTAATAATAATAATAATAATAATAATAACAGTAATAATAATAATAATAATAATAACAGTAATAATAATAATTCAATAATAGTTCAATTTTGTAGCAAAATAAAAAGTTAAACTACACACACACACACACACACACACACTCACACGCACACTCACACAGCACTTCTTCTTTTTCTCTAAAATAACCTCCTCAGACATTAATCACACACATTCTTAGAGTCACTGGCTTTCATGCAATTTGTGGAATTTTCCTCTTCGTCTGACCTTAAACACAGTAAAGCTGACAGCGTTCTGCTCCGGAACCTTCTGTGAAAACAGTCGCGGATGGCCTGCAATGTCAGAACGTACAGGAACATTCTGTTGGACATCTTTGGCGAAACAGACCCAGTGTGGGATTTTGTTGCTCTGATTTGATTACAGATCAGAACTGGAAGCCAGCAAGGTGTTTTCACCTGCTTTAACAAAACATATCTGATCTGGTTGTCATGGAGACATTCTGGGTCAATGAGGTAGCTAAATATGTTAACACGTTCTCCGGAGGCCATTTTTTAATGTCATTAGAAGAAGATGAAAGAGTTTAATAGTTCTCTGTTGCTCCAAAAAGCCGTTTCAGCTTCAGTGTTGTAACAAACCTCGCCCATGATTGGTGCAGAGGATCATGGGAAAAAAGGTGGAGTGTGCAGTGTGATTACAGGGTTACAGATTAACTCAAATAATTTAAATAAATAATTTTAGATAAAATATCTAATTTTAAAACCCTCTATAAAGCTTGGAGATGGTAGTGAGACCAGCTATGCTCCTATTATGGGTCTCCATAGAACATTTGTCTTCTGCAACTTGCTCTTTTACACCATCCCCCTGCATGTCCTCCTCGTCTCTCCTCTGGACATGTCCAAACCAACACAGACTCTCTTCTCTCACTTTGTTTCCAAACTGTCCAACCTGAGCTGTCCCTCTAATATACTCATGTCTAATCCTGTCCATCCTCGTCCCTCCAAACGCAAATCTCAGCATCTTCACCTCTGACTACCTGTCTTTTCATCAGTGCCACCGTCTCCAATCCATAAAGCATAGCTGGTCTCACTACCATCTCCAACCCATATCACATAGCTGATCTCACTACTGTCTCCAACCTGTATAACATAGCTGGTCTCACTACTGTCTCCAACCCATATAACATAGCTGATCTCACTACTGTCTCCAACCTGTATAAGGAATACAGGTCCATATTCCATACTAGACCACCACCACCCCATATGTGTAACACTCTTGCTGCTCCTCTGTCACAGATCACTCCTGTCACTCTTCTCCACTCATTCCAGCCTGTCTTCACTCTCTCCTTCTCCTCTCTTCCACACTTTTTCAGTAGAGAACGTTTACCCCGTCCTACATGACTTGACCACACACTGGTACTGAGCACCGGGAGCAGTGTGTTATAATGCTTGCACCACTGGGGCAGTTAGGGGGTAAGTGTTGAGGGCAGTTTAGTCGTGGATGCAGAAATGTTTCCTGCCCTTTCTGGGGATGGAACCCCGACCCTCTTCTCTTAACATTATCTGCCCCTTCACCACATTTGGGGAAATTAGTAATGCTGAGTGTGCAGCCTGACACCATTAATAGACAAGAGTCTGATGAATAATGGCGGACGTGAGTATTCTTAGAGCCCTTCTGCACCCTTTTCCAACGTCTTCATCCTGAGTATAGAACCCTTGCTATGGAACGTAGGACGAATCTGGAACATGAAGATTCATTTTTGACTGCAGACGCTGGTGATGAATGGAAAGCTTTTTTCATACAGCTCTGACACTTCATGTGTTTAGTCTTGATCCTCTTTCAAAAATAAAGATATGAAAGAGTCTGACGGAAACTCCTGGAAAACATGCAAGCTCCACAGAAAACTGCTTCTGCTGCTCTCACCTGCTGTGTGAATCCGACAACCAAACCTCTTCCCTCTGATGTTCCACACTTTGATTCCTCTTCATTATATTCCTCGATAAACTCTTGTAACTAAAAAAACACAAATTAGATTCATAGTGGATGCTGAAGAATTAACACCATACACTGGAAAGGTCATCATGGATATTAAAATATTTAGTGGATACTGAAAAAGTGTAGCCTAATTCATAATTTCTGAGAAAATCAAAGTGGATATTGCATCATTATTGGTGCCTTATGAAAAATTCATAGAGATACTGATTAATTCATAGTAGATGCTTATAACAGACCCTTAGTTATTTTAAAGCTGATACTAAAAATTGATAGTAGAAACTGAATCATTCATAGTGGAGAAAAGACTGATGGCTGAAGTATAGTTACAGCAGTTCATCTGTGACCTGAGGTACGATATTCAGACCCACACTTCCACTGTTCTGTTACGCTGTTGGTTTATTATTGAATTAATGTATTTTTTTTCTGTGTGAGTAAACGCAGGAAAGCCGACTGTGGGTGGCAGTAGCTGAATGAATAAGCACACCACGACTTATCACTTCTACCAGATTCCTTCTGTGTGTGTGTGTGTGTGTGTGTGTGTGTCCCACAGTTCTGTTTATCTCATCAATAAGATGATAACTAATCAAACTGTAGAACAGATGTTTCCACACTGTCACTTTCAGGATTTTCCGTGTTGGAGGTTAATTTGCATTCAGCAGGTAAAACACAGAAACTCTTTATTCAAATAAAATTCATAATATCATTCCCGCGTCAGATCAAACAACCTCAGAGAAAAAAACACCATCAGATCAAACACCATCAGATCAAACATCATCAGAGAAAAAGCATCATCTGAAAGAAAAAAAACAACATCAGAGAAAAAAACAACAT
The DNA here is from genome assembly GCA_017165825.1 of Hepsetus odoe. Lineage (NCBI taxonomy): Eukaryota > Metazoa > Chordata > Actinopteri > Characiformes > Hepsetidae > Hepsetus > Hepsetus odoe. The sequence continues at coordinate 2,179,664 of CM029370.1, forward strand.
CAGAGAACAACGGAACAGAACAGAATAAAACAAAACAGAATAGACTAGAATAGAATAGAACAGAATAGGCTAGACTAGAATAGACTAGTCTAGACTAGACTAGACTAGAATAGACTAGACTAGAATAGACTAGAGCAGGCTAGACTAGACTAGAATAGAATAGAATAGAATAGAATAGAATAGAATAGAATAGAATAGAATAGACTAGTCTAGAATAGAATAGACTAGACTAGAATAGACAAGGCTAAATGCCATAAATGTAAATGTAAATAGACTAGACTAGACTAGACTAGAATAGACTAGAATAGAATAGAATAGAATAGAATAGAATAGAATAGAATAGACAAGGCTAAATGCCGTAAATGTAAATGTAAATAGACTAGGCTAGACTAGACTAGACTAGACTAGACTAGAATAGAATAGAATGGAATAGAATAGACTAGTCTAGACTAGACTAGACTAGACTAGAATAGAATAGACAAGGCTAGACTAGACTAGAATAGAATAGAATAAACAAGGCTAAATGCCGTAAATGTAAATGTAAATAGACTAGGCTAGACTAGACTAGACTAGTCTAGACTAGACTAGACTAGAATAGAATGGAATAGAATAGACTAGTCTAGACTAGACTAGACTAGACTAGAATAGACAGGGCTAGACTAGACTAGAATAGAATAGACCAGGCTAGACTAGAATAGACTAGACTAGACTGAACTAGAATAGAATAGACTAGACTAGACTAGACTAGACTAGACTAGACTAGATAGAATAGAATAGAATAGAATAGAATAAAATAGAGGTGAGCAGATGTTCAGTGTGGAGTAGGCTGGTGGAAGCTCAGTTCCTGCAGGGCCTTTAATTTCTTAGATGAGATTTTTTTTTCTTCCTCATGTTCTAAAATGTTCCCGTCGTTCTGTGGAAAGAACAAAAACACATTTCACACATTTCTGATTTGAAATGAAACCTTCAAACACTGACGCGCGTGCAAACCCTGCAGACACTGCAGACACAGAGGAACACTTCGTATGGAGGAGAACGACCACTCTACACGTGAAACCTGGGCTGAGAAATAATCTGAAAATGTCGACAACCAGATACACACACGCACATGACTGAGTATTGGTGTGTGTGTTTTTATGTATACATGTACACACACACACACACACACACACACACACACATCTACATATATGTATATTTCAGTGCATATGTAATTATGTATCAGTATATAAGTGTGCAGATGTGTGTGTATATTTAAAAAATAATAATATTTGCTTTTTAATACAGGCTGCAACACACAACACCCATAGTTACACCTGAACCACCTGATCCAGATTGAACACCCCCACCGGTTCCGAGCGCGGGGATGCTGCTGTGGAGAAAACGGAGTGAAATTCTGCTGCTGTTGCCGAGCGACGTCACCGCCGCGTCTCCGTGGAAACAAAACAGCAGCGCGCTTCCAAATTTGGGCACAGGAAGGAGAAAAACAAACCGCGTTTCGCGCAGATACGTGCTGACGTCAGGCGTTCGACGCGCACACGCTCACACGCACGCACACAAACACGAACAGGACGCGCGCGAACAGTTCTGGCACGAGCACGCGCACGCGCACGCACGACGCAGAACCAGGAAGAGGAGAGTTCAGCGTTCAGATCGGTTTAGGAAGCGTGAACACAGAGCGCTCTACTGCTAAGATCACAGCACAGTTACACAGTAACACTGGAACACACATCACATACTCAGAGAGCTTCATAATGGGGTATATACATCCATCCATCCATCCATCCCTCCTTCCATTCATCTAATATTGGTTACTGTCATTGTGAAACACAACCAAACACATTCTCTGAATTTAAACCACACACATCGTCCAGCAGGGGGCAGATAAATCCAGCACTCGGGGAGCAGTGATGGGGACGTGCATCTTGCTCAACGGTGCCTAAGGGCAACCAAATGGTCTGGGATTTGAACCCACAACCTTCTGATCTTGGGGATCATCCCTAACCACTAGGCCACCACTGCCCCATCTGTCCCCCCACCCATTCGTCCATCCTTACATCCGTCTGTCCAGCCATCTACTCATCTGTCTGTTCCTCCGTCTGTCCTTTCAACCATCTCAGTCTATCCATCCATGAGCGACTTATGCTAGCACTAACAGGGTGAAAGGTGCAGAAACACCCTGGACACACACACACACACACGCTTAGACTGGGGAGGAAATTGAAACCAGAGAAACTCACATACCCACGGCAATCAGACTCCCAGCCTTCTCACAGCAAGCAAACAGTGCCATCCCTTTTTCTTCTTCTTCTTCTTTTTCTTCTTCTTCTTCTTCTTCTTATTATTATTATTATTATTAATAATTATAATAATAAAGGAAGAAAAGACAACGCACAGTTATGAAATAAAATGCTGTTGATCATGGTCTCTCACTCGTTACCTTCACATTAGTACTCCACTTTATTTTTTTTGCAACATTTCAGCAAACATGGAACACATTTCAGATCAGTCTTAAAAAAAATTCAAACTAACAAAGCATGATCCTGAAATATGGCACACAATTATTCTCTACAAGAAATCAATACATTTGATTTAGAACATCTTACACACTTCATTCACGCACACACACACACACACACTGAGACACTGCAGTTGGTTAATACACAAAACAATAACCATATTCATCACAGAACACACAGCACTGTGGAAATGAAAGCAAAGCTTTTGTGCTATTCTTTCTACAAAAAAAACTAACAAAACAAAAAGACTTTAAAGCTAAAACCTGAACATTACAGAACTACAGAGACTGGCAGCATCAGTGCCCAGGAGTAAACACTTTTAAACTTTGCAATATCAATATATATCTTTTGATATACCGTAATATATATATATATATATATTATATATATATATATATATATATATATATATATATATATATATATATATATATATATCAATATTTAGATTTATATTTATGTGTGTTTTATATGGCCGGCCCTGCGAACACACTGTACATTGAAGCACAAGACAAAATGCAAAGTGACGTAGTTCAAGTCCACACGGTACAAAAAGTGCATAAACGAGCCCATCAAAAAACACGTCCATCAAGAAGGATGAAGAGCGAGACGTTCCACACATCACCACCTGGAAGAAAGGCTTTAATGTTCTTCACTTTGACCTCATTAGACCTTCAGTCTAACTCCTCTGAAAACCACCCTCCTCACAAGGGTTCCAAACTGGGTTCTCTGGAGCAAAACTGTGGAAGAACCACTTTTGGTTCCTTTTGGCCCAGTTTTCTCAGACCCTGATTAAGCCTCAACCTCAATAAAAAACTAATTTTAGGCTTAACCCAACACTGCAGTGGCTCTGACTGGACGGTTCTTCAACAAATCATCGTAACTAACAAGATCTGCGAGTGTGAAGAACCTTTTCACAAAACAACTGTGAAAGACACTGCTGCTGAACCAGTCAAGTCTTCAGTGTGTCAGGATTACGAGATTTTGAAAAGATGAAATAAACATCCCGTAATGACCACTTTATTACAGGCATTTAAACCATCAGTTATGCCATCGTTACATTAAAGTGTCCCATTATTAATGGACACTATGTAGTAAAAATGATGTATTTCGTAATAAGAGTTTCACATAAATAAGAGATGTCTACGTCATTTTCACAGCATAAACTCTGATAATTGCTCCTTCGATTATGCTTTTTGCAGCTAAAACACGGTAACCAAGGCAACAGGATGCGATTTCCAAACCTTAAAGATGTTTTGGACATTACACACGTTTATATTATTTATATTTATATTGTAAAAAAATTACATTTTTCAACTTTTCATTTCATTTATAGCTGTGATTTTGTGCCACAAAATCAAACAGATTTTCTCTTTATGGAACTTAATGGAAATAAATAATCCTACACTTCCCGACTGTTTACTTCATCTTTAACAAATAAATTCCTAATAACGTTCACATTTCAAGCAAAACAACACATTAATAGAATATATTTTTCAATTTTGATTTAGTTTAAAAGCAGCTAGACAGTTTAGGTTCCAGCACATGACAACAAGACCCGCCCACTGGAGACGTGCTGGAGGAGACAGCAACTAACATCTGTAATACCTTCCTGAGTGGAGAACTGAACCCTGTCCTGCTAGGTTCAGAGCAGTGTTGCCCCCAAAACTACTGCACTGAAGGAATACTTGAAGAATTAAACGTTTAAAAGCCGTTTTTAAAGAAACGCTGTGTCTTGCGTCTAAATCTTAATGCATCCCAAAGGTTCCTGATTAAAACACATCATGTTGTCTTGATTCCTCTCAGTGAGGTTTTTACGGCATACATCACCTCCAGAACCCTTACAGGAACCATTTAGGAACCTTAAATTTATGACAATTGCATGCAGACTCTTCGTAAGACTCTCTTCTGAGGATTTTTTTTTCTTTCGACATGGGACGTTTAAGAAGACAACCAGCCTCACTTTGGCTCACGAAGACAAAACCACATTTCGAAGACCAGCTTTCAGTTTCCAGAATGTGTCGATACATCGAGACGGCCATGCAGGTGGGGACTGGTTTCAAAACCTTTTTCTTGGTCTGTCTCTCAGCTCTGGACCTCAGAGGGCCATCAGGGTGGAGTCATCTCCTCCTGCTTTGGCTTTTGGGCTCACTTTGTAGCCCTCGGGACCATCTGCGCTCGGAAATTCAAACACGGGCACGGCGCTGCTGGCGCTGCAGGCTGGACTCAGTGTTGGGGTACTTAGGGGGTCTAGACTGCCCCCTATAGTCATGTAGAGTGTCTCCCACTCACTCAGGCCGAGAGACGCACTGAGGTCAATATCGGGCACCAGGAGGTCCATATCATCGTCGTCGTCTCCTTCTCCATCCATCGGGGAGCCCAGGTCCTCCATTGGGACATCTTTCAAGTCTATGTAGGGTTCTAGTGTGGCACTGGAGCACAGCAGGACGTCTGAGTCTCCCGAGATGATGGGGCCGGTGGGCTCCAGTTCCTGGGGGCAGGAGGGCACCTGGTGGAGGCTCAGAGGAGAGGAGGGCATGATGTCCAGGCTGGAGGCCGGGGAAGGCGACGGGACAGGGTCTGGACTGTCCGGGATCATGAGGGAGTGACTGGGAGGTTCTTCAGAGACCCCCTCCTTCTCCTGCGTCTCATCTGGGTTTTTGCAATGGGGCTTGTGGGCGGCCAGCAGAAGCTCAAGCTGCTCTTTTTCTTTCAGCAGGCTGCTGATCTCAGCCTCCAGAGCCACTTTCTCCTCCTCTAGACTGTCAGTTTCCTGCAGAACAGAAAAGAACCTCAGTGACACCAAAACAACCCACATATTCACCTTAAACATGTTTGTGAAAAACTGTCTGCTCCACCTTAAATAATTCACCAGTTATGTTCTTGATCTGTCGGAGTGGCACTAAATCACCTGCTCCAGACAGTTAACAGTTAAGGTAGAGCAGACGTTTGGAAGCAGCACAAATGGAAATTGTTCAGTTACTCGCTTGTACGGTTCCTGAGCCTGTATGGCTTCAAACCAGCGGAAGTATAATGCCTGAGTTTATTTCTTCCTTTAAATCATTTGGCCCTGACATGATTAAGATCTGATTAAGGTCAGATGTCAGCTTGTCCCAGCAGGTCTAGCAGGGGTGTGATTAATTCTGAACCGCTCCCACTGTAACTCATCCAAGGACAGATGACACGCCCACTCTGACGGACACTCACGGCCTGCAGGCTGTCGGTGAGTTCACGGCGACGGTTTCGACACTTTGCTGCGGCCAGTTTGTTTCTTTCCCTCCGAATTCTTCTCCTTTCTTCTTCCTCTGGAGACAACTGCTCAAGAATCAGAATAAAACAACAGGTTAAGAATTTTGTTTTTTTGATACTGTTTATGGCATTTGAGCATTTATTTTTTCAACTGTAATATACATTTAATATATTTACCTTACAATGATGTAATAAAATGTATTCAAACTTCAAATATTAAATCGAATTATTCATTATTGACTAGGAATTTTTAGGAATCTACAATAAATTATTAAGTATCCACTGTGAATGATATGGTCATTATTGTGAATATTTTAAAACTCATGTAGGCTCTGAGAAAGGGGAACTGAAGTGTGGACCTGTGAACAGGTCGAGGGGTTGAAAACAGGTCTTAATGTAATAAGATTAAATATCTTATGTCTATTTAACATAAAAAATGGACCCCACAGTGAAGGTTCCACATAAAGGGGTCACAACACAGTGGCCACATACCTGCTCTTTCTGGCCTTTCCTGCCTCCTGTGGGAGCCACGGGGCCCGCTTTTTGGGCAGGTGTCTGAGTTTTCCTCTGGATGGGGTGAGCTCTCTTGTGCTTTGCAGCACCGCTGCCAGGGCTGACTGATGAAATGTCAGTGGACAGGACCATCCACTTCAGATCTGGGGCTGTGGCGATGGCAGTGACCGTGGGGACAAAGGGGCCGTCAGCCGGGCTGCTGTCGGAGCCTCGGCCCTGCACACACACACAAACACACACACACACACACACACACACACACGCACACACACACACACACACACACACACACACGCACACACACACACACACACGCACACACATGCCAGAATCTCCATGACTGCAATGCACAGCAACAAATCCATCCCAATCAATGATCAAATAACAAGAAATGATAAATAAATCAATAAATCACACCACCATTGGTTGTTGAGCATCAAACACATTTCAGGGGTTTGCTACTGAGCACCTGTTCTAATTGAACAGGTCCATTATGCAATTATTATACATCATTTGCATAAATTCTCTGTACCTTCATCTTGCTCTCCTGGGCTGCACGAGACGAAGCCACGGGTTTGGGCATCTCCTTCACCTGCAGATGAAAGAAAGGACGTGGTGCACGAGCTTCTTTCTGCACGGCCTTTGTGTTTACTAGGCTGCACCTGGACGCGCTCTCTCTCTCTCTCTCTCTCTCTCTCTCTCTCTCTCTCTTTCTCTCTCAGCGGCTCCTCTCTGATAGTGAGCGAGGATTTTTATGAATGAAATCTATGAGACGCAGACCGTACCATTCCGGGGGGAGGGGGGGAGTGAATCAGTCTGCTTCATAAAGACTGTGCATTGCAGAGGTGACCAGCTGTTGATGTGGACGTGAAATGTGTGCTTTTGCGCAAAATAAAGAAGTGCGTCATTTGACCCTAATGTTTATTTGCATTGCTCAATGCGTGTAAACACGGTGTAAGTTCCCCGCCAGAGGGTGTTAGGGCTTATGAAAATGCATTTAAAATACATATAAAGCAGTTTCCACACATATTTGCCTCCTCTATTTCTCAACTCGCCGTTCCACCTTAAATGCTGCAGCGCCTCCATTGACGCGCGTTCAGCTCTCCCCAGTGTTAACCGCCGCATTTAAGGTGGAACGGAAAATTCCAACTCAAGGCTGGGGAGACGACGCCCGAATCAGCGTCGTGACTAAAAATTGTTTGTGAACAGGGGTGATGCAGATTTCGTTCGCAAACACTTGAAATCGGCGTTATTTTAGCAGGATTTCTGTATTTTTCTCGCCTTTTCGAGGGCTGCGGCAACGCGACGCGTCTGTCGCCATCGCGCCTGATGGCCAACCAGAGGACGGAGAGCGATCGCCTGCGTGCGTAGCGGCCAATCAGCACGCGCCGTTTCTCGCGTCCCTGTGCGAGGAGAGCCTATCGGAGCGAGCCGCGCTGCTTCTTGCCCATATTTGGGGCTTCCGCTGTGCGATTGCTGCAGCAGCATCGGCGGCGCCTATTTTCGTCCCATCAGAGACTTTAATTGAGGGACACTGAAGTGACGTCGCCAAACATCAATGAAGGCACTAAAAAAAGGACGTGTGTTTTGTAAAGCAAGGCCCCTGTTTAGGAATCCGCGCTGTTATGCATCTAGAGGCTGCCTCCCCTCTTCTCCCCTCTTGTCCCACGAGGGGGGCTGTCTGGGGGAGGGGGTGGGGGATCTATATTTAGATAAAAAAAGAGATGAGGTAACCCCGGCCTCCCTCTGGAATGCGTGTGTGTGTGTGCGTGTGCGTGTGCGTGCGTGCACATAGTGTACACGTACGTGTATAGTTTTGTAAAGAGACTGTGTGTACATTGTGTATTGTGTGTATAGTATGTTTATAGAGTGTATATAGTGTGTGTGTGTATAGCGTGTATAGTTAGTGTATGTGCATTATGTTTGTGTGCACATTGTATGTGTGTGTGTAGAGCGTGTTTAATGTGTGTGTATGCATAATGTGAATGCGTGCATACACACATACACATACACATTTGTATAGAGGGTGAGTGTACTGTGTATTGTGTGCATATGGTGTGTGTGTGTGTGTGTGTGTGTGTGTGTGTGTGTGTGTTTCCCGGCAGACTGACGCCCCTTCAGGACAGCGTGATGTCGGTCAGGCTGCAATGAAGTGCCGGGAATCGGGTCTGTGTTCTGCTGGATCCGCACAATGCCCATTAATATGCAAATGAACTTGCTTTTGATTTGAAAAATATATCTACATTTTTGTTCATTAAAACGTTCCAAAAATGCACAGAATGAATTGGTGCATCACGTTTGATCCCTGATTTATAAACAGTTCAAAAACGTGGATAAAAGTCTTAAAAGTTGAGCTGATTTAAAAAAGAAGGACTGGACCAACATAAAAGAGAGGATACAAAATAAAGGGGAGGTAAGGAAAAGAGGAATGGTGTTAAGTAAAGCAAAACGAGTGTAAACTTTTGCTGTGTGTGCAATGAGTTCACAAGACTGTTAAAAGAGGGATGGTATAAAAAAGAGGGATTGCTGTAAAAAAAAGGATGGAAATAAAAAGGATGGATTAGAAATAAAGCTAAATGAGTATAAACTTGCATGTTTGCACTGGGTTAAACCCAGTAAAAGAAGGGCTAGCATAGAAGAAGGGATGATATAAAAAGAGGGATGGTGTACATTGAGGAATGGTAAAAAAAGAGGGATGGTGTAAACAAAGCAAAATGAGTGTAAAGTTGTTCCCTGTGTGCACTGTTTTAAACCGGATTAAAAAAAGGAGGGCTGGTGTGAAGGAGGGATGTGTGAAGGAGGGATGGTGTGAAGGAGGGATGTGTATGTACAGCAGAGGGAGGGTAAAGTTCTCTGCCAGTCTGCTCCAGTTTCAGCTGCACCGCGTCACTGACGCCAATGGGAGGGGCGTTGCCGTGGCAACGGGGGAGGGTAAACAAAACACTGTTAATGAATAACACAGTCCGTCTCTCTCACACACTTTACACACTTACACACTGTGGAAATATACCTGCAAACATTTCCAAAAAAAGTATAGATTTGACGATTAAACAATAATAATAAAAAGAAGAAAACAAAAGGAAAAAAAGAAACAAGGAAAAAGTTAAGCAGGTTTTGTTATTGTTATTTCAGCCACATACACAGGACAATAACCTTCCTCCAGGACCCTGGTGCTACACACAAGACAACATCAGACACAAGACAACCAAAATTAGATCAGAAATGACCATAAATAATGCATTTCTTTCTTTCTTTCTTTCTTTCTTTCTATCTTTCTTTCTTTCTCTGCAGCCCGTGTTGAACATGCTGGTTTGTCCCACACCTGCACAATCCGCCCAGGTACAAACCCCTCCCCCATTAAAGTGAAAAAGTGAAAGTGACAAAAAAGTGACATTATGGCCCACTTCTGTCAGAACCGGAGCAGGAATTGGGTTAGGATGGAGGTGGGGGTGGGGGGGTTCAAAACACGGTTCCTCAGTTTAGCCAGATTACCTGAGCCCAGATTCAAGCCTGTGTCTGTCTAGACACGCTTTAACCCCGAGTTCAGTTCAGTTCAGTTCTAATGGTCATGTGCAGGTCAGCACAAGGTCAATGAAATGTACTGGACGAGGAGGAAGAACAAACTCAGCGTCAAGAACTCAACCAATACAGGAGCAAATAAATACATTCGTTTAACTAAAGCACACAAACATATCAGAATATGAAAGGAAATATGAAGCCACTGTCCTGTAGTGCACAGAGCAATGTTGGAAGGACGTGTGAGAATGATGGCTGATTATGTTTGGCTGAAAAGGGCAGGGGGTTCGGAGTTAGCCAGATAATTTAAGCCTGGAGTTGAGGATTGTCTAATAGGAAAATCCCAGAGTTTTTTAATTGGAGGGATCTGATTTTGGGCTTAGGTTATTGGATAAAGTTGGAAACTCTCTCATACACACACACACACTTAAACATCTCTCTTCTGCACGCTCTGACTTTAAACCTGATCGCTTCGCCGAAACACGCGCACAAAAACACTCGCCAACCGTCACCACGGTCGTCTCTCCATCAAAACACGCGTTTTGTTTTGTCCTCGAAAACACCCCACTAGAAACACTCGCCGAAAAACTTCGCACGGCCCTTTACGTAACGTCGCTCACGCTCCGAACTGAGTGTTTCCCAGCAGCGCCCCGCCTCCACAGGATGCGTTCCATATAAGGGCAGTGACGTCACGGGATCCCCTTCACCATGGAACGAATCGCATTCTCTGCGAGCGTAACAACATAAAATACTAAACGAAAAACTCTTTTTACAAATGCAGAAGTGTCTGATTTAAACGGCGCTCCCACAGACCGCGAGCCTTTTGCGCGTTTGTCCGCTGATTATTATTATTTTGCGTTATTTCTATTCGCTAGAGCTGGAATGTTCTGACGAAAGCCCCGCCCATTGCCCGTGCGTCACTCGCCAGGCAGGAGTATATATAGGAGGCTCGGCTCGCTCGTCCCGGCACTCAAACTTTGGAATCTCAGCGCAGCGAAACGGCGGATCATTTTCAACGCAAGGACCGACTTTTTTTGAGAACGAATCGACTCTTTTGGATCTTCCGAACCTAAAGGAGGGATGTTTACAGGTCTAGACATGGACTCTTCCCGCTGCAGCAGCGCCTCTCCCAACGCGGGCGGCTACGGATCCCCAGCTGGAGTTTACAGCGGCTCACACACTCAGGTAAGAGACACACACACACATCCGAGCCTTTTGAGTCCATCTAAGCCAAGCCTAGCATACCTGATCCCAGCCTAGCCTACCTGAGTCCATCTTAGCTCACCTGTGTCCATCCTAACCTATCTGAGTCCATTTTAGCCAATCCCAGCTCAGCTAAACCCAGCCGAGTTTATCTCAGCCCATCTTTAGGTTAAGAAAATGATCATGTTTGGATCTTGACCTGCAAGCTCGGGTCCTTCTAGAAACCTTCTAGAAGTTGTGTAGTCTAAATCTGTCTTTCTTGTCTTTTGTAGGACTTTACTGACCTGGAGTCCCCTTTCGTACCCACGGTCACTGCCATCTCCTCCTGCCCGGAACTGCAGTGGATGGTCCAGTCGGTTGTGTCCTCGGTGGCGTCATCCAATGGCAGAGCTCACCCTTACAGCCCCAACACGCCCTTCACCAGAACCAAGATGTCTGGAAACAAGGCCCAGAGCACCAGCAGGAGGGGCAAGATTGAACAGGTAGGCATTTTTTTTTTCTGTTTCTGAACTGGCACACAGGAGCCCTGCTAATGTCAATAGCTGTGTTTCGGCTGGCAAAACTCAAGTTTGTTCTCCTTTTTGTCTGCAGCTTGCTCCAGAGGAGGAAGAGAAAAAGAGGCTCCGCCGCGAACGCAACAAGATGGCAGCGGCCAAGTGCCGCAACCGAAGACGTGAGCTCACGGACACCCTTCAAGCTGTAAGTATCTGCCTTTATGCTGCCCGTGTAACCCTTTTTGCCATGGTGATCTGACGGCCCATTAACGAACGGGTTCCTCCTTTCCAGGAAACTGACAAACTGGAGGATGAAAAGTCAACCCTGCAGAACGACATCGCCAGCCTGCTGAAAGAAAAAGAGAGGCTGGAGTTCATCCTGGCTGCCCACCGTCCCATCTGCAAGATCCCCTCCGAGATGGACCCTGCCTTCTCCAAGCCTTCCGTGTCCCAGGCCCCCTCCCTGCCTACATCTGAAATCCAGAGTGCTGCATCCAGGCTCGCAGACACGTCTTCTGTGTTCTCCAGTGCCCCTTCCGTCGACCTCTTGACCCCGACGGTGAAGATCTCTGATCTGGACCCATCCCTAGAGGCCTCCCTGGAGCTCCTGACCAAAGCTGACTTGGACACGGCGCGCTCTGTGCCAGACGTGGACCTGTCCAGCTCACTGTATGCGCAGGACTGGGAGCCCCTCTACACTTCGGCCAGTATGGACCTTGAGCCCCTCTGCACGCCAGTGGTCACCTGCACGCCTACCTGCACCAGCTACACATCGTCTTTTGTCTTCACGTATCCAGACGGCGATGTCTTCCCTGCCGTCGGCCAGCCACAGCGTCATAGCAACAGCGGCAATGAGCAGTCGTCCGATTCGCTCAGCTCTCCCACTCTGCTCACTTTGTGAACTTGAGACTCTGGGGTGAAAATCTGACCTCTGTGGTTGCGATTCGGTGAATCAAAATCTGAATTGAGTAGCCATGAACAATGAATGGAAGCTGGTGGTCACCTGTAAGCATGGTCGTTTGGGTGACTGTTGGCTTTCATTCACTTTTAGCTGCATGGCTTTGACTTCAACGTTCAAAAACCATCAATAATCGATGCCAACGAATCACAACCTTCAATGTTTCTTAACCTTCGACACTGAACGTAAGGACTTTGCAGGGACTCCACAAAGCAATGTTTGCTTTATATTTACTGCGTATCTATCTAAACCTACTTGCCTCTTACAAATGTAGCAGGTTCAAGCATGGCTGTTTCTATAGGTAGTTATTTTGTTACATTATGCGAAATAATGTAGTAGGTTTTGAGTTTATTGGTGCTAGATACCTGTAATGTGGTCTGAGCAATAGAGAACTGACCTGTTTTCCACGTGTGAACTTTTATGTATTTTCTTCACTAAACGGTTGTTTAACCATTATAACAAAACAGTCTCTTTTTTTTTTTTTTTTGAAGTAATTAAGTTTTCTGTGAAAACGTATTTTTAATTTATGAATTTTTATTTTTGTACTAAAATGTGAGCCGAATGCAAACTGAACCTGGTTTGCGAAACTACAAATAAATATTAAATGTTCTACAAGTGTTTCCTGTGGTTGCGCTTCATTCAATGTTATGACCTGTTTATTATCGGCTGGTTCCACACCTGGCCTTCTCAAGAGCCATTAAAGGAGTGGGTTCTTCCAATAATGCAAGAAGAACCAAGTTTTGTTCCATGAAGAAGCTCTCAATGGGGGATGATCTTGAGAACAATGTTTGGGGAATGTGGCAGAAAGGTATAAAAATAAAGCCATCAATTGAAGCTTTTGGGAACCAATGGTAGTAGTATGGTTCTTCCCAAAGAAACCTGCACTGGCTGGTTCTCTTAAAAGCTGTTTCTGAACATTTTGCATTATGTGCAGGAACATTTGACCTTTTTAAGGTTCTCTGGCCTGACCTCATCACGGGTTCTCTGGATGCATTTTTTGTGATGAGGTCGGCCTATTTGGTAAGCTTTCAGCCATGCGTCACAGATGATAATCTGCACCCTGAGAGCATCTGATAAACTGGAACTTTGTGGAACTTTCCTAACTAGGCAGGCGCAGGGAAACCGAGCAGGTTGCTAAAAGCTTCTGATTCATCTGCAGCAAAGATGGACTTTTTCTTTCCTTTTCCAGTCAGCTTTTTAACCAGTGGAATAGGAAAAGAAAGCTGATAATGGCTCCTTTTGTGAGCAAACTGGCTTGCTGAAGGTGCAGAACCATTTTGCAGAACCAGATAACCAATGAGGAGGCAAAACCTTCCAGCACACTGTTTTTTTTGGGGGAAGGAACCCCCTGAATATAGGTGAAATATTCTCCAATAGTCATACAGAAAGATAGAATGCCTGTCATGGTTAATAAAGAATGCTTTAAAAACCATATCTAGTACCAAGAGAGACACTGCACTCATATCATTTGACTCTAAAAAAGCCCCTGCAGAGGTTCTAACAGGTTCTAAACACTCTTTCTTGAACTAACTGGGGTTCTTCAGTGATAAAGAACACCATAGAACAGACAAGAGCTTCAGGCCCTCAGACACGTCCTTGGAGAACAGACAAGAACTGAGACGTGCCCTTCCCAGAAGGGACTATTTGTAACAGACGACCTTCACTAAAGGACTTATAAATGATAAATAATCACAGTATTTGTATGGAAATCTTGGGCGATTTAACCTAAACGTTACTTTTTGATTGCATCAGTGTTAACATCATAAACACTGAGTCAAATTTAAAAAATGAAATTTTATTTCTAAACCAGAAATTAGAGAGAATCAGTGAAATGTAACTTTCATTTAAAGCTCAGAAATAAAACTTCTGCTGTTTTTACAGAGCAAAGAAATGTAGAAAACACTTCCTGCTAAAGAACATTTCTCATGGTGTTTCCGTCAGGTCCTCTGTGGGTGAGATCTGATTGGGTTCTGTGCAGGTGACTTCTGATCGGGTGTTCTGCAGGTGAATTCTGGTCAGGTTCTCTGCAGGTGAGTTCTGGCTGGTTTCTGTGCAGGTGAGTTCTGGTCGGGTTCTCTGCAGGTGAGTTCTGGTCAGGTTCTCTGCAGGTGAGTTCTGGCTGGTTTCTCTGCAGGTGAGTTCTGGTCAGGTTCTTTGGAGGTGAGTTCAGACTGGTTTCTGTGCTCTGGGTCAAGCTGCCTCACTCCCTTCCTCACTTCCTCTGAGCTGTGCGGTTCTGCGGTTCTGATTGGTCGATGATACGGCAGAGGAAACGCTGCTTTGCGTAAGAACCAACAGACGACGTCACGAAGAGTCTCCGCACTGCGGTCACTTCCTTCCTTACTGTATTCCTTCAGTACTGTCTCACGTACTTACTTTCTATCTTACTTGGTAACTTTGTTTCTATCTTCCTTTTTAACCTTTTTCTTTCTGACTTTCATTCTCTTTCTTTGGTTTTTGTCTGTCTGTCCATCATTCTGTCTGTTTTTCTCTCATCTTGCTCTATTTTTTTCTGTTTGTCCATATAGCCGACTCTCTGTCCTTTTTTCTGTCTGTCTGTCTTTTTTTTCTTTTCTTTCTTTATAGATGTCTTTTCTTCTGTCTCATGTTCATGTTCACCTGTATTTTCCTTTGTTTGTTTGTTTGTTTGTTTTCTTTTGTTCTTACTTCCCTACTCAACCCAGATCCAACCAGATGGACCTGTTGACCTGCCCTCCAGTTTACAGTGACCTATGCGACGCGCAGAAAGTAAAGCAGAAGCTGGAGAAGAGAAAGTAAAAGAGCAGCAGGTTCGCAGGACAGAACTCAAAGTGAACTCAAAGTGAAACCAAGCTGAAACCCCCCCGAATCCACCCAGTGTCCTGAGACAGAAAACACACCCTGTTGCGTAAAAAGGCTGCAGTTTAGTTCATGTTTGTTGCTGACAGTGTGTCCTGAACCACACCCACAAGCCTGCTCCACCTTAAAGCAGAGCTGCTCCACCTTAAATCAGAGCTGCTCCACCTTAAAGCAGAGCTGAATGACGTTTGGGGATGTGTTTACATTTGGATCCAATACAGAATGCTTTTATTCTAAATAAAGACTAATTCTACTGTCAGCGCTGTGGAAGAAACACTGTCACCGTGAAGGGGGGAACAATGTTTAGGTGTCAAAGTAACGTCCACACGAATACACAACCAAGGTTTCCCAGCAGATCATCATCCAATAAACATACTGCCTCTGCCAGCATCACATAGTGCATCCTGGTGTCTCTTCCTCAGGTAAGGATGCACACACACCTGGCTGTCCACGTGATCCATCAAAACCAGCCCATCTTCTTCCATTGCGCCATGCTCCAGTTCTGAGCTTTCGCTGGTGGACAGCATGAACACTCTGATTGGTCTGCAGCCTCACTGTGTGTTCTGACACCTTGCTATCAAATTTTTCTGCACTTTGCGCTGCAGCTGCTCTTCTGTGGGACTGGACAGGCTGGTTTCCAATCGTCAATGAACTTAAGCTTCCATGACCCTGTCTCTTGCCCCGGATCACCTTCCTTGGAGCACTTTTGGTCAGTACTGTCCACTGCATACCGACAACTCACTAGACCTGCTGTACTGGAAATTTTCTGACCCAAAGTTTGCTTGTTGTTCCAACACTTCCTGCCCCAGATCTCCACCCACTGACAGGAGCCTTCAAATCATCAACGTTCACCTGGCAGGGATTTTAATGTTGGTGCTGATCAGAGTGGGAGCGACTCACAGTAGAAAAGCTGCCAGTGACGCAAAAAAAATCACATCGACGTGAAATGATTCTCCCTCTATTAATACCCCTGGCAGACCCGGGGGGGGAGAGAGAGAGAATGAAAGAGAGACCGGGAGAGGGAGAGGGAGAGGGAGATAGCGGGAGAGGCAGAAAATAGCAGCTGCTCCTTTTAACATCAGCATCAACAGTGGTAAAATTAGACCCAGTGTGTGACGCCAACCTGCGTCTATGCAGCAGCCCAGGGGAGGAAACAGAGAGGGAATGGGGGAGGCGAAAAGGGAGAAAAAGAGGCAGAGAGAATCCATGCTAAAGATAGAATGGGGTGCAGAACTGAGGGAGAAAGAGAAAGAGAGAGGAAGAGAAGGAGCAAGAATGAAAGCAGCTGTTTGGGCAAAGAAAAAAAATGGCGGCGATCCAAGAAGGATTTATTAAATGGAAGCTATCGTGATCACTCGTTCACCATCCAGCTCTCCAGAAGAGTTTCATTCACAGTGAAAGTGAAAATGACTATCAGTCATTGTGAACACAGTGAACCACAACCAAACACATCCTCTGTATTTGTACACACACGCACACACACCGTCCAGCAGGGGGCAGACATTTTCAGTCCCTGGGGAGCAGTGTATACATATCTATTGTGTGTATTGTGTGTACATTGTGTGTGTGTATACTGTGTGTATTGTGTGTGTATACTGTGTGTATTGTGTGTGTATTGTTTGTCTATACTATGTGTGTATTGTGTGTGTATACTGTGCGTGTATACTGTGTGTTTATTGTGTAATGTGTGTGTATATTGTGTTTGTATACTATGTGTGTATTGTGTGTGTAAATTGTGTTTTATGTGTGTATACTGTGTATGTATTGTGTGTGTATACTGTGTGTATTGTGTGTGTTTACTGTGTGTGTATTGTGTATTGTGTGTGTATACTGTGTGTATTGTGTGTGTATACTGTGTGTGTATACTGTGTGTATACTGTATGTGTATTGTGTATATGTTGTTTGTGTATACTGTGTGTATTGTCTATTATGTGTGTATAGTGTGTGTATTGTGTGTGTATATTGTGTGTGTGTGTACTGTGTGTATTGTGTGTGTATACTGTGTGTGTATATTGTGTGTGTATATTGTGTATTGTGTGTATTGTGTGTGTATTGCGTGTGTATACCGTGTGTGTATTGTGTGTGTATATTTTGTGTGTTTATTGTGTGTGTATTGTGTATTGTGTGTGTTTATTGTGTGTGTATACTGTGTGTGTATACTATGTGTGTATTGTGTATTATGTGTGTATTGTGTGTGTGTATTGTGTATTGTGTGGGTATATTGTGTGTGTATCCTGTGTGTATTGTGTGTGTATCCTGTGTGTATTGTGTATTGTGTGTATATACTGTGTTTGTATTGTGTGTGTATCCTGTGTAGTGTGTGTATTTTGTGTGTGTATCCTGTGTGTGTATTGTGTGTGTATACTGTGTGTGTATACTGTGTGTGTATTGTGTGTGTATATTGTGTGTGTATATTGTGTGTGTATCCTGTGTGTATTGTGTGTGTTGGTCCTGTGTTTGGACTCAAGGCTGCACCGTTCGGATGTCCAGGTCCAGGGTTTGCATTAATAGATTCGTGTTTTTAATAAACTCCCCTTTAAACTCCCTCATGGCTCAGTCCTGCTTGAGTGTCGGTGATAAAAGGTCAGAACAAGAAAAGAGGCCTAATTTTTCATCCATCTGCACGTCCTGATCTGCAGCGTGTCTCGAGCTCTGTCTCAGACTGTTTAACACACACTCCTTCACTCCCACTCGCGAGAGGACGGAGACACCTTTTCAGCTGAAAAACACTCGCGCCCTTCCCCAGTAAGAGCCGCGCTCCCTTTATCAGAGGATTACACAAGGAAGGAAAGATCGGTGTGAGGAAAAAAGCCCAGTGTTTACAACACGCCTTCCTTCACTTCCCTTTATCACCCTGCGGTGCGTAACGCCTGCGTCACGACCTCTCACAGCCGAGAACCTGCACCAGGAACACACTCGCCCTTGGGCCTCCTTTCTGGCAGCTTCAGATTCCTCCAGAATTCAGGAAAAAAACAAAAACCAATAGTGCTCAGCACGTCTGAACACACCCTTTTACTGGATGAGCATGATTTAGTTTAATCAGCCCTCACGTTGGTGTTTCTCCTGAAAAGGGAATATTTACAATTACTGATAATAATTCTAACTGTGCAAATGAAATATGAAGAAATTGTGTAAAACATAAAAGCATGTAGAATACAAGCAGAGTGAGCAGTTATGAAATGCATGTGACACTGTAGTTCTCAGTGAATCCCAGTTTCAGGAAATGCTGACCAGCTTTGGTGAAAAAAATGAAAGTGACTACCCCGTCATTGTGAAACGCAACACAGCACGACACATCGAAACTCAGCCTTTGCGTTTCACCCACACACACACACGTGCAGCAGGGGGCAGCTATTGAAAGCGCCCGGGGAGCAGTGACGGGGACGGTACCTTGCTCAAGGGTACCTCAGGGCTACTCCCTAAACACTAGGACACCGCTGAAGTTCAACAGGAGTTCACACAGTAATCTGGAACTAAACCTGTGGTCTTAAAACCAGATCAGAAGATCAACTACTAAGACTTTCTGAGTATTTACTAGAATTTCTTCCTTTGAATTTATTCTGAATGATGCACTTTATATTTCTGTCTCAGAATCAGAATCGGATAAACTTTATTGATCTCGAGGGGAAACTGCTAATGTTACGACTGCATGGTCAGAGAGGCCCACCTGTAGACACAAGTAACAATCTGACACAAGTTAGAAACTAAAATATATAGAATTCAAATATACAGAAGTCCAATAAACTGCCACGCTGAAAAATAGAAATATCTCAGGAGGGTCAAAACCGAACTGCTTTAGTTTTTTCCAGATACCAAAAGTAACTACATATGACTTCTAGTGTTAACCTTAAAGCTGCGGCTCTAAAATAAAGAAAGTAAATTTAAACAGTCAATGGCTGATTGACCACACATGGGGGAGAAGGATCGTAGTTTCTTCTATTTGAAAGATATTCAGTAAACATTTGTTCATTGAATAAAATAAAAGAAAATCAAAAGAATATAATAAAATGAATAGAATAGAACAGAACAGACATATTCCCATAATAAACCTGCTTGTTTTGAACCCCCCCCCCCACCCCATCATCTGTTGCCATGGTTTCACAACTCGGCCGACATTACTCTGCCGTCCAATCAGCAAGGGCGTTCATGAACAGCCAATCTGCACTGGACACGGCTGCTCCCCTCCAATGGGGAGCGTTGGAGGCGGGACACGCACTCAGTCCCGGTTCAGTTCGGCCATGGCGCGGCTAAGTGCGGTGCTACTGCTCCCGCTACTCTTTCAGTCCGTCTTCTCTATCTCCTTCTTCCTGCCGGTCCGGACGAGGAAATGTCTGAAGGAGGAGATCCACAAAGACGTCCTGGTGACGGGAGAGTACGAAATCAGCGAGCAACCCAACACCAAGACCAACCTGAAGGTGATCAATGCTAATGCTAACGCTAACATCGACAGCAAAGCTAATGCTAAGGCCAATGCTAACACTTAGCGCTTCAGCGTCAGCTGTGAGGGCCCTCGAGCCCGCCGACCCAGCGGCTGCTCAAAAACAGCTCACAGACAAGCCGAGTGGTTTATTTTAAAACACATCTAACATTTCTGCCGCTCCAGAGCCTGAAAAGTGCGCTAATCTGTGTTAAATCTCTGAAAGTGGAGTAGGCCGGGCTTCATGCCTGAGGGAGCCAGCTGGCTCGATGAGGTAATCACTAAATTAAAAAAGAGCATACATGTTTAATCATTTTTGAAAACTTAAATATTTATATATTCAATGATTCTGTAAACTGTACTTCAAACAGTGGTGAGAACCGTTTGGCTGTAAATTGGCCCTTAACAGCTCAATCGGACTGTTACACGTCAGTATAAAAGTACATATTACAAAATAAAAGCCCACATTACAAAATTAAAGCCCAAGCAGCTGGCCTCCGACTTTATTTCTATTCATTCTTGAGATTACAGAAAATTAGATTTATCTTATATAACATTAACACAATTCATATTGAACCATATTGACAAGGCAAGCATATTTAAGCACTAATATATACAAAAATATTTACATAAAAATATTAAAAGTGGTGTATGATACAGATGTGTGTAGAATAAAACAATGCTGAAAATATGTAACTGTGTGATGATAGGATGCTTGTGGAAGATGAGGCAGTAAGAGGCACAAATTTATGAGAGAAGGTGAATGACTGAAAATTTAATTTGCGATGTATGAGAACTTTATCCTGCGTTGTTGATAAAAATATACATTGTATGCGGAATTCATGACAGTCAGAGTGTTTAATTGGCTGAGTGTGTGTACTCAGGATGTTAATATTTACAGCTTGTGTATAAATTGAGGGTATTTAGGTGTTTATAAATATATGCATATTTATTTATTTAGACTGATTAAGATAATTTCTTGCAGCTTCAGCCTGGCAAGGCTTTAAAGCACTTTGGGAATGATGAGATCGCAAAATATGGCAGCATAAATAAATAGGGAATAAGCTATTAATTAAAAAAAAAAACTGAAAGTATCAGTTTAAAGGGAATCAAAAACATTGGAAAGTGTCCTTTTAAAAAAAATAATAAATAAAAAGGTTTCAAAGTAGTTGTTTCTTTAAAATATCAAATTATAATGGCATTAAAATGTAGAAAAATAGTAACGTAAGTCATTAGCATCTCGGTACAAAGCTATGTACACAGTTTCACACGGTCGACCAGCTGGACAGTGTGTTTAATCCCGTTTTTAGCACAGAATAGAATAACCATTTATTATCCCACGAAGGAGAAATTTGAGTGTTACAGGAAACAAAGTTACAAGAAAAAAAAGAATATAAAAACAATGAAAGATATTCATATACAGGGCTACATATACATATTTACAGGGCTCTTTAACAAAGAAAGAGAGAATATTAAAACCAGGAAAGATGGATTCCCTTTAAACTGATACTTTCAGTTTTTTTATTTATTGATTTTTTTTTTTATTTATTAATAGCTTATTCCCTATTTATTTATGTTGCCATTTGCAATTTTCTGTGCTGTTGTCTGAGTTTGTGATATTTAAAGGTTCCTGAGCCATTTCTGTGTGTGATTCCTGTTTTTCAGATCACAGACTCATCCGGACACATCCTCTACTCCAAGGAAGACGCCACTAAGGGCAAATTTGCCTTCACAACAGAGGACTACGACATGTTTGAGGTTTGCTTTGAGAGCAAATCCCAGATGGGTGAGTTACCAAAGTTATCAACTGAAATTAAAATAAAGTTTCCTTTTGTAATATTTAATAGTGAATTATGTTCAAAACTGGAAACCTTTATCGAATCCATACTTGTAGACAGAAATCAGAGCTAATAAAACAGAACCTAAGAAAGCAATCAAACCACCATCAGACTGGCTTGGCTTTTCAGTAAAAAATAAAGTCATGAACTGCACTGAGTGTCTGCAGTGAAAGAAACCAAACCTGGATCTGTTTTATGTTGTCTTGTCTTGTGTGTAGCACCAGGGTCCTGGAGGAACGTTATTTAGTTTCACTGTGTACTGTGTATATGGCTGAAATGACAATAAAATCCTACTTGACTTGACTTGATGTTCAGGCCAATTTAATTGATCTAAGAAGTTGTTTTAGTGGATGTTTATTTATTTATTTATTTTTTTGTGTGTGTCTGTAGGAACCGGACGGGTTCCTGATCAGCTGATCAACCTGGACATGAAACACGGCGTGGAGGCCAAGAACTATGAGGAGGTTTGTTGTCACCTGAAGAGGGAGAGAAAATCAATGAGGGGCAACAGTGATGAAGCGAATAATAACCATTTAGTAGTTTTATCAGTTAATAGAACGAACATCAAAGCTGCTGTTTTTGTTCATTTGCTGCTCTTAATTTGTTTTTTAATGCTTTGATTTGATTGTATCTGGAGGAGCCTTGAAGATCTTTTGTAAAATTTAGTAAAATTATATAGATACAAAAATAGTCTTTTATTAGTTTAATTTTATTAGGGGAAGCATCCAGCATCCTTTGTGTATTTCAAAAAAGAATTTCTCAGTTTGGCAGGATTTTATGAAGACTGTCCAACAGCTGTGGGACATTCTTATTTGTTCTGAACTTTGGGACATTTATTTGGGTAGCTGAGAAATTCTGCAGTGTTTACAAAATAAAAGCCTTTCTAGCGAACTAGTGTTTGTTAAGAACTTGTGCAGATGATGATAAGTAAGTTTCCTTCCAGTCAAATGAAAATATTTTAAATGAGGGTACAGAGTCTCTCATGCTCCCAGTGAGGGGAGGTTTGAGATTAAAGTGCTGAAGCTGATGGGACAGTTTTTTTTTTTTTGCATCAGATCGCCAAGGTGGAGAAGCTGAAGCCCTTGGAGGTGGAGCTGCGTCGTCTGGAGGATCTGTCCGAGTCCATCGTCAACGACTTCGCCTACATGAAGAAGAGAGAGGAGGAGATGAGGGACACCAACGGTAAGAGCGTCACACTGGAAAGACCAAATCCCACTCAGAAGAATTAAACTTCACACACAAAACAATTCTATATATATTTAAAAATATATAGAAATAAAAAAGGGTGAACGTTTTAACAGATGAGTATCTGTATATAATTGTTCCTGTAACGTAGTGCTGAAGGGGAGATTTTTTATTAGATTTTTATTTGGGGAATATTCAAAAATAAATGTGCTGAAATATGCTTGACGTAAGAAATCGTTTTCAAACCCACACTTTAAAGCAAGACATTAGAGCAGATGACACGGACGCAGGACAGCTGGGCTGGATCAGAGATAATCAGAGAAACTGTCTTGATCCTGAAGGAAGCTGCTGAGGAGAACCATCAGGTTTGTAGCAGCACTGACGGCAGGACGTCTCTCCTTCCACAGAAAGCTGTTACTCCTGATGTTCGTTCACCATTCAGACCTTTACGAGTCGGTGAACCTGTCGGGTCGGAATGAAACCTGAACACGTTTGAAACGATCAGCTTCAGCACAGATTCTTTTTTTAATGTTTGAAAGTTTCACAAGTTTTAAAGTAAACTTGATTTTTACATTTTCTAATTTATATGTATTTTATAAACTTACATGAAGTTGGATTGATTAAAGAATCATAGTTTTAAGTTATTTATTTAGATCATTTTATCAATTTGGCTTCTTATTTCTATTTATAAAATGTAACATCATTAACAGTGAATATCTGTAATGGCTGTGGTGTTCAATTCTTTTGTTTTTTCCGTGTTTCAGTGGCATTAATAACTGTTCTGTTTGTTCCAAATTCCTGAAATTGGTAAATTTGTAAATCAAATCTAAACTGAACTCCCGTCTTCTCCTCCCAACAGAATCCACCAACACCCGTGTGCTTTACTTCAGCATCTTCTCCATGTGTTGTCTGATTGGTTTGGCCACGTGGCAGGTGTTCTACCTGCGTCGGTTCTTCAAGGCCAAGAAGCTCATTGAGTAAAAACCCCTTTCCACCAATCAGAGACCCAGAATCCCTCTCTGACTCCAAACTCTCCCGCCCGCCCGGCGTCCGCAGGTTTATGAGGAGAGGACGTCCCATCAGGTCACTGTCTGGGAAGTTGGCGGCCAAATTCCCTCACTCATCCAGCACGTTCGTTTCTGATACCAAGCTTGTTCAGTTAAATTTGGATGAAACCAGTTTTTTTTTTTTTTTTTTTTTTTTTTTGGTATGTTTTTATTTTTGTTAATTTTATTGAATCCAACGCATGCGTCCTTGAACGTCTTTTTACCTTTGAGACACTTTAGTGAGACACTTGTTCTGTGTTTGATCAGAGGTGCACCCATACCATGTTCTGGTGCTCATGTCCACTGAAACCAGAACTGAAAATTGCAGAATTTTTTTTTTTCCAGAATAAAAGTCCCCAAATGAAGTATCAAAACATTCACCTCTTTGTGGACCAAAATACGGAAACCAAGCCAGCTTTGATTTAATCGGTCACAAAAAACACAAAACACCAGTGTAAGTTCAGCCCCGCCCACTCACGATGTTAAGGATTCGCTTGCGGCGAAACCGTCCATCAGAATGGCTCTCGTTTACACACGTTAGCCTGTTTTATTTAAAATGAGGTTGGAAAAATGGTCTCTTTGATGTATAAAACCACACAAAAAAAAACGTATCATTAAAAACTTAAGGATATGGGCCCTTTAATGTTGAGCGTGTAGTTTGTTTTAAGGGGCTCTCTAGCAACAAACTATAAACAACAGGGACTCCACAGCACAGAGCTTATTTTAAACTTCGAACATCCTTGTTCGTTTTCCCACTTAATAATATTCGTGTGGCTTTTACGTGTAAAAGGTTAATTTTTTCCAACCTTTTTATTTAACCGGCTGCTGAGCATCAGGAATAGTTGTTTTTGATTCGCTGAGAACCGGTATCGATGCATCTCTACTGCAGCGCCTGCGTATCTGTATCACACTTTTATCATAAAGCTCTACTCGATTGGTCAGTTCGGGTGTAAATTCTGTCAAGTTCAGATATGAAAGTAATGCAGTTACACCTTGATTAAACCTAATCCAGGACTAAAGGCTTTTTCAGTGGAAAAAAAAAAGACCATTAATGTTACACTTTAGTCCCAGACTAGGCTTAATCCCGGTCTGGGTCATAGATCACTTGTGCTCGATTTGAGACCACAGACGATTTTTTTTGTTTTTTTTCTTTGTTTTTGGGGCCTGGATTTCTTTGCTTTGTCAGCCTGAAACAAATCGGCTTTTTCAGGAGGAGCACCTTCGTCCCGAGCTGAGAGTGGATTCGAGTTTTCTTTCGTTTAAGGTGATTATGAAGTGGCGGCTGAATTAAAATGAATCGTTGCTCGGCTCCTGTGGGTCGGGCTCGTTAGTGGGTGGTGGTTCGTGGCTAATATTTGGGCTTTTGTGTTGTTGCCCCTGCTTTTTATGTGGGTTTTTTTTTTTTTTTTTTTTTTTTTTTTTTTTTTTGTGGTAGTTTATTTTCACAGGATTGTCAATAAATTGTTAAAATTGTTTTGGGAGATTCTCTTTCCACTCATCTTTCATTTGATCATGTCCCAAAAAATGACTACTTTTTACGGGAGAGTGCAAGAAGTATTATTAACTCCACCACTTCTGTTGCTGATAATAAAATAAGATCACTTCACTTTTACAGCCCAGATCATTAGATTATCTTTGGTCTGGATTTGATTTTGTTTCAGTATAAAACAATCAGATTCAGCTGTGATGTGAAGATGGACCGTCCTGCAGAGCACAGGAGAGTAAAGTGGGGAAAAAAAAGACACTCAGCAGAGGGTTTCAGGCGGCAGCTGCTGTCCAATCTCAGTTCCCCTTCTGAGTCTGGGTTCTTCCCAAGGTTCTCCCTCCCTAGGGAGTTTGATTCCAAAACTGATTTGTGACACTGCTGCTGTAATAGGTTCTACAGAAATAAAACATTAATTTAACTGCTCATAATCCCATTGAGCAGAAAGTTACTCTTTTCCCAATAAATAAATGAAAGCAGTTGGAATGCCATGAAAATCCAGTTTTAGGAAAATAAACCCAAAGAACAGATGTGGGGAAATTTAGGTCCAAAAAGTACAAATCCTCCCACATATATATATGATGTCTAAAATGCTTTTTTTTTTTTTACAGCACATGTGTGAGGTTATCCCTTTGCTCCCAGCAGCCCTTTATTTGCTCAGAGTTCAGGGAAATGGCCCTAAGTGTCCAGGTGGCTTCATACCGGTTCAGTAATAACAGCCTGACACCTGGTGTAGTTCACAGAAACGTGCCCACACAAACACCGGAGAGATCCCAAACTATGAACCAGCGTGACCAGGAGGACTTTTATTTTGATATGAACTTGAGCTGACACATTAGTGTCAAATTTCCAATCAAAACCGCCTCATGATCTTCAGTCTCACAATAACTGTGACCAGAAGACGTTTTCTGACACTAATAATGGGTTCGCCTGTCTGTCCATGTTGATTACGGGTAGAAATCCTCACATTAAGCACTTTTTAAATTCCCACTACCGCGTTAACGTGAGTCAACTCAATAACTACATTACCCATGATGACTTGCGCCACAGGAACACTTGATGACCACTTCCGGACGAAGGGCGGACGCGCTGCCACTTGCCTGAGCCCCAACCAGTGAGCGATAACCTGCTGATCAGTGAGACGGCGGTCAGGGAGGACGATGCCTGGCGCGGATAAAGAGACGGAGCTGTGCGAGCGGGTGGAGGCGTTTCTGGCGGAGCTGAAGCGAGGAGGCCGCGGATCCGGAGAGACCGCGCGGAGCACAACAGCGCTACTGCGCAGAATCAGCGCGCAGGCCCGGTGGAGCAGCGCCGGTACAACAATAACATTCACCAGACATGTTTACATAAATACACACGCTATACGCACACTATGTACACATTACACACACTCACTATACACTGTACACACACACACACACACACACACACACACACACACACACTATACACTGTACACACACACACACACTCACGATACACTGTACACACACACACACACACACACACACACTCACGATACACTGTACACACACACACACAACACACTCACTCACTATACACTGCACACATTACACACACACACACTATACACTGTACACACATTACACACACACTACTATACACTGTACACACATTACACACTCACTATACACTGTACACACATTACACACTTACTATACACTGTGCACACATTACACACACTCACTATACACTGTACACACATTACACACACTCACTATACACTGTACACACATTACACACACTCACTATACACTGTACACACATTACACACACTCACTATACACTGTGCACACATTACACACACACACACTCACTATACACTGTGCACACATTACACACACACACTCACTATACACTGTACACACATTACACACACTCACTATACACTGTACACACATTACACACACTCACTATACACTGTACACACATTACACACTCACTATACACTGTGCACACATTACACACACACACTATACACTGTACACACATTACACACACTCACTATACACTGTACACACATTACACACACTCACTATACACTGTACACACATTACACACACTCACTATACACTGTGCACACATTACACACACTCACTATACACTGTGCACACATTACACACACACACTCACTATACACTGTGCACACATTACACACACACACTCACTATACACTGTACACACATTACACACACTCACTATACACTGTACACACATTACACACTCACTATACACTGTGCACACACATTACACACACACACTATACACTGTACACACATTACACACACTCACTATACACTGTACACACATTACACACTCACTATACACTGTACACACATTACACACTCACTATACACTGTACACACATTACACACACTCACTATACACTGTACAATACACATACACTCACTATACACTGTGCACACATTACACACACTCACTATACACTGTACACACATTACACACACTACCTACACTGTACAATACATTACACACACTCACTATACACTGTACACACATTACACACACTACCATAATTGCAGCACACATTACACACACACACACTCACTATACACTGTGCACACATTACACACACACTCACTATACACTGTACACACATTACACACACACTCACTATACACTGTACACACATTACACACACTCACTATACACTGTACACACATTACACATACACACACTCATACTAATTGCACAATACATTACACACACTCACTATACACTGTACACACATTACACTCACTATACACTGTACACACATTACACACACTCACTATACACTGTGCACACATTATACACACACACTCACTATACACTGTGCACACATTACACACACACACCCACTATAACACTGTACACACATTACACACACTCACTATACACAGTGTAAACATCGGGCACATACCTCAAACACACACACACACTCTCCCTGTCCTCTCTCTCACGTCTCCTTCACTCTGTCCTGCACCGGTGGACACAGAGGGACGTCTTTTCTGTGTGTTTGTGTCCATTCAATCTGAGACAGGTCTGGATGTTGGGAAGGTGATGGAGAATAAAAACAATGGAGGATTAACTCAGATGTGATCTGTTCTGAAAACGGAAGAAAGGACCTTAGTGTGTGTGTGTGTGTGTGTGTGTGTGTGTGTGTGTGTGTGTGTGTGTGTGTGAGCGCAGGTGACCTGATGGAGATCATCCGTAAGGAAGGTCGGAGGATGACGGCCGCTCAGCCCTCAGAGACCACGGTGGGAAACATGGTCCGTCGCGTCCTCAAAATCATCCGGGAGGAATACGCCAGGTAAGACCCACCCCTCATTAGCATATGCAAATGACGCCACCATTCACCTCCATCGCGCTCACACCGGACCGAAGGAAGAGACTCCAAACAGGCATGTGTTCATTCCCACCTCAGAGTTCGAGTTTGTGTAGATCAACGGAACAAATACATGTTTGCCGTCTTGGATGTACTTAAATTATATATTAAATTCATTATAATATAAATATATAATTAGACAAACGCTGGAAAAAGAGGGGATTTTAAAAGTAATGTTAACAGAATCTTTTAAATCATACATGAAACATTAAAGGGGTGGAAACCGAATTTAGGGTGTGTTAAATTATTATTAGAAAAAAATGAAAGTTGTCAGTTTTTTTTTTTTGTTTTTTTCCTCTCTCATAAACACGGTCGATCCCGAGTCACAAATAAAGTTCAGTGAAAACTGAAGCAGGTTTGTTTCCCTCCAGTGTTGGTGAGCGGAACTGGACGTCCCAAATCTGTATTTTCTGTCCCCGGGTTCAGTTTTAGTCCAGAATCTTCTCCAAACAAAAACGTCAGACAGCGTCTCCACCACCAGTTCATGATGTCCAGTTCCGTCCTCACACACACACCAGGAACTGGTTCTGACAGCAGCTGTTCTCTGTCAGGTCCCGTGGCAGCAGTGAGGAGGTGGATCAGCAGGAGTCTCTGCACAACCTGCTGGTGTCGGGCGGCGCCGGCGAGGAGAACTTCCGACAGCACTTCGCTCCGCTCAAGGCAAACGTCATCGAGGCCATAAACGAGCTGCTGACCGAACTCGGTGAGAACCTGGTCCACCCAAAAGACACTGAAGCAGCTGCTTCACTGATTCACTTTTTACAGTTTCTTCTACACTAAACGTTCACGCTGACGCTGCGTGTGAGCAGATTAATCAGATATATATGTGTATATATGTAACATGTCCTGCCATGAGGGACAGTTCAGAGGCAAAGTGGGAGAGGTGAGACTGTGCTGGTTTGAACATGTCCAGAGGAGGAACGAGGAGAGTATCAGGAGAAGGATGTTGAGGACGAAGCTGCCAGGAAAGAGGAGGTTTATGGATGTGGTGAGAGAGGACATGCAGGTGTGAAAGAGGAAGATGCAGAGGACAGGAGGACCCGAAGACAGGGTGCTGGTGGTCTAGTGGCGTGTACTCACCTACGGACCTCTGGCTCAAGAGGTCCCAGGTTCGAATCTCCCCTCCAGCACTACCACCACTGGGTCCCTGAGACCCTGAACCCTGAGTGTCTCCAGGGGGGACTGTCCCTGTCCTGTCCTGTCCATGGAAGTCGCTCTGGATAAGTTTCTGCTAAATGCCACAAATGTAAAATGTGGTGTGGCTGTGGTGACCCCTAAACGGGAGAAGATGGTTTATGATGTTAGGGCTGCACGATGCTAGTGCAGTATTGATCCGTATGCAAACGAGCCTCTGAACAATCAGCGATTTTGACCAATCACAGCTGCTTTGATAAACTGAATATGTATTTTTTTCCTTCACATTGTTGAATCATGTTTTTCATAAGAAGATGATCACAATGATTTCTATATTATTACTTCTACACCTGTCTGTCTGTCTGTCTGTCTGTCTGTCTGAGATGAACTCCAGTTCTCTGAGAAACCTGGTTTAGAGTAAAAGGAGTAACTCATCCGTGTTTTTCTCTTCTATGTTTAGAGGGCACCACAGACAACATCGCGATGCAGGCTCTGGAGCACATCCACTCCAACGAGGTGATCATGACCATCGGCCGCTCGCGCACCGTGGAGGCGTTCCTGAAGGACGCGGCGCGCAAACGCAAATTCCACGTCATCGTAGCGGAGTGCGCCCCCTTCTGTCAGGTACCGCGGAACTGCAGCTGCCATTAAATTACTTGTTTAATAACACGGTTACATTGTTTTTAAACTTCTTTATATTTTATCATCATAATTCTTTTTGGAGTCTTGAGGGACTCGGACACATTTGACTGGTAGAACTCTATGTTTTGCAGAAGGCAAATATATTGTATTGTATATTATATATGTATATTTGGATTTGTGAGTTTTCTGCGTGTTAAACGTCGGGCAGTGACGCAGTCGATGTTGAGGCCGTTAGAATTTTCAGGTGTAATGTGGTTCTCCGTCGCTGACGTTCGCTCAGGAGCTGCTGAGAGATGTAAATCAGAACGACCTGCTCTTTTCGTTTCTCAGGGTCATGAAATGGCAACCAGTCTCTCTACAGACGGAATCGAGACCACCGTGATCCCCGACGCCGCCATCTTCGCCGTGATGTCCAGGGTCAACAAGGTGGGGTGTCTTCAAGACCCAGAACATGAGCGTTAAAGCTTCACTGACGCGAAGTTCTAGTAAAGTATTTTCGGAGAGGGTTCCGTTACTACGGTATCTTATTTCTTGTTAATGTTGGTGAACGTGTGGACGTGTGTCTCCGTTTGTCCAGGTCATCATCGGGACTCAGACGGTTTTGGCGAACGGAGGGTTGAGGGCGGTGAACGGAACACACACTCTCGCTCTCGCTGCCAAACACCACTCGACTCCGCTCATCGTCTGTGCTCCCATGTTCAAACTGTCACCTCAGGTGAGACATCAGTGGGCGGGGCTAAACGCATAGCTAAACTTAGACTGCATGGGTGGAGCCACAATGGGTGAGGCTGATTTGGTTAGGGATGAAGTGTAACTGACTGAATGGGTGGAGCTAAAGTGCGATTAACTGGGTGGAGCAAAAGTGTAATATACTTAATGGGTGGAGCTAAACTGAGATTGAATGGGTGGAGCCAAGATTATGGGCAGGGCTAAACTGTTGTTGGATGAATTGGTGGTGCTAAAGTGCAGTAGACTGAATGGGCGGGGCCAAAGTGTAGAATGAATGAAAACTGCTTGGCTGAATGGGTGGAGCTGGGCTGGTGTAGTCCATCCTGGGGTCTGTCCCTTACTCTGCTCTGTCTCCCTCAGTTTCCAAACGAAGAAGACACGTTCCACAAGTTCGTCTCACCACATGAAGTTCTTCCCTTTACTGAAGGTACTGTCACTGTAACTCCTGGCTAAAGTTACTGAGTGGAAAACCCTCTGTGCAGCCTGCTTTTAGAATTAAGTTTTCATTCCCCCTGATCTTTTAATGACCCCTGACCTCTGTGTCCTCAGGTGAAATCCTGTCGAAGGTGAACGCTCACTGCCCGGTGTTTGATTACGTTCCTCCGGAGTTAATCACGCTTTTTATCTCCAACATCGGCGGAAACGCCCCGTCGTACATCTACCGCCTGATGAGCGAACTGTACCACCCCGAGGACCACGAGCTGTAAATAACAGGCACAAATAAATAAACAGAAAGCAAAACTGATTTTCTCTTGAAGGTCTGTAGGTTTTCACCAAGAGCGTCTTAGCAGTGTCCCATCCGTCCATCCAGGGTGCTGATGATTCCAGAACTCGCAGGATAAAAGGAGGAGAAACCCCCTGGATGGACGGACGGACACACTCACTTCCAGGCTTCACTTTATCAGTCCGCCTGCTGAGTGTTTGGACTGTGGAACCCGGAGAACCGGTCCACTCCGCGCAGAAAGATCTGTCTTCTCTATACAGTTCCTACTGATCCGTCTCTCTACCACATCATAAATTTTCAGACCATGAGACAGAAAGATGGATGGAAGAACCATTTAATGCAGCAACAACATTCTGAAAATAAAATGTTACAAAAAAGGCAGTCGCAGCTTTTAAAAATCCATCCACATCAAACAAAAGGGAGAAAAATCCTGAGGCTCGGCCATAACGGTGCAGAAATGTTCAGGCTCATGTTAAAAGAACGATGGTTTCCACCACTCCGCTTCAACTATGGAGGGAAAAAAAGTGACAAAAACAAAAAGGTTATCGGAGCGGCGAGAGTGGTTCTAATAAACAGCTACAGGAACCAGCATGAATGTTTGAAAAGAATCTACTGAACAAAAGGAAATAGTGATTTTTTTTAAAGCTCCTCATTCAGATGAGAGAGAGAGAGTGTGAGTGTGTGTGTGTGTGTGTCTTACCCCGTCTGTGTTTTAGTCCACTTCAGGGCATGTCTGGGTGGAACAGAAGCTGCTGGATGGTAGAAGGTACAGCCGGCGCGTTTACAGTGGGCTGCGAATCTACACGGCTAAAAAATAAAAGGACAAAATCAGGACACGGACAGGGCGGGTTCAAAGCTCTTCTTTATTCCCTCACTTTAGAGGAAAACACTCAATCGGGTAGCGGTCTAGTGGTGGTACTTGCCTACAGACCATGAGGAGATCATGAGGTCCAGGTTCGAATCCCACCTCCAGCACTACCACCACTGGGTCCCTGAGACCCTGAACCCTGAGTGGCTCCAGGGGGGACTGTCCCTGTACTCAGGACATGGACGTCTCTCTGGATAAGAGCGTCTGCTAATTGCTATAAATGCCTGTCTGGGTAGAACTGGTGGGAAAGGGGGTGGGGCCTGAGACTTTGACACACCCACCATGGATATTTTTCAATTGAAGAATTTAACAATTAATAAACGTGTCATTTCCTAAACCAAAGCAGTCTGGGTCAAAACTCAGCAGAAAACCCACGATTTTGACCAAAAAAAAAAAATCATAATGCAACCAAATAAATGTTTCAGTAAGATGAAGGTGTAATTGTATTTTAAAAGGTTCTGCTTCTCCTGTAAGTGTCTTAATAGCTCAGGTTCGTACAGCACTTTCCAAAATCTTCATTTAACCCTTGATCTTTAAAATACTCCTTTTCTGACCTTAAAGGAGTTTTGTCATTACAGAAAGAAAGAATTCATAAATGTGTCATTTCCTAAAGCAGTCTTTGTTTAGGGTTCTGTAAAACCAAATATAAAAAAAAACACTTAGTCAAATCAAGTCATTACTTTTAACTGTATTTAAACTTGTTCAGTCTCAATAGTTCCAAGTTTGTGCAGCATTTTGGAAGAGCTAAATGGAGGCTTTAATTCAGAGTGTAAGCTCACTTCCTGTGAAACAGCTAAACTCGATACAGTGCGGTTCTCCGGCGGCGTGCGAGGGAAGGAGACTTACTTTAGGATGGTAGAACGTGCAGTCCATCTTCTTACAGTCGGGAAAGAAACGGCACACACTGCTGGACGGAGGCGGCGCTGCAGGAAGAGACACACTCGTTTAGTTCAAGGCGTCGGAGACTCCGTCTATCACGGCTGATGGAGTGAGCGTGAAGGAGCTTTGATCGTCACTCCAGTCTCGCAAGAGTCTATTGATTAGTGTTTTACCCCTGAGGGATTAGGAACTCGGTTCCACCTCTGACTGGCCCTTTCTGGGTTTACCTGCTCGCGCCGGCTGCATTAGCGCTCTGCGGCTGACGTGTGTGTACGGACAGTCGGGTTTGGAGCACTTGGCGTCGTATTTGCAGTTCGGATGGATGAACAGGCACTTGTCTCCAAACGCACAGCTGGGAAACGTCCTGAAACACAGCAGATGAACTTCACACAACCGGCTGCTCAACACTTTCAGTCCAGCGAGGAGCTGCAGGTGAAGGTGTTGGTGTCTCTCACGCAGAGAAGAAAGGAAACTACTTCCCTCAGGATCAATAAAGTGATTCTGATCTGATTCTTAACCGTTCCAAATTAATGAAGTGAAAGTGACTCAGTCATTGTGAACACACAGTGAAGAAAACAAATATCCTCTGTGTTTAACACATACACACACTGTCCAGCAGGGGGCTGCTATGTAAAGTGCCCGGGGAGCAGTGTTGGGGACGGCATCTTCCTCAGAGTAACCTACTTGTCTAGGATTTGAACCCACAACCTTCTGATCCGAGGCCTCGTGCCCAAACACTAGACCACCGTTGCCCCCTTGGGCAAACTACATAAGTGTGAAAGAAAGTGAGGATAGCGGAGTGGTTAGGATGCGCAAAGTGTGTGTGTGTGTGTGTGTGTGTCTCATTACTTGCACTGTGTTTTAGGATGATGGTACGGACACTCGTCTCCGCTCTTGCACGCCGGCCAAAACCGGCAGCGTTCCAGAACTTTCTGTCGTTTTGCCTGAACAGGTTCTACCTCCATCTGCGTCTCTTCCATCCCTCCATCTGTGGAGACGTGAGAACGTTATCAGTCTCTGATTGAAATGATTGATCGATCAGTTATTACTGGATCACGGCCGTTCATCCGGATGTTTATCAAACGGTGAGCTTTACTGATGAAGCGTTTTGCACGCCGGTTAAAGAGCCTCTAACAGTGTGGATTATAATCTGATCGCTAATCTCAACATTCTGGTCTTCGCTCCTCAACGACACGGTGATCTTTATTCAGTTCTTTTCACAATGCAGCTTTATTTTTAATCGATTTGTATCTTTACAGGAATATTTTAAGACGTTGAGCCTAATGTCTATTTTCAGGAAAAAAGTTTAAATTAAAAATAAATACATATAAACAAATCACGGACTCTGTTCAGTCTCTACTATAAATAATCCACTTATTATTATAATAATAATAATATA
Organism: Hepsetus odoe; assembly: GCA_017165825.1. NCBI lineage: Eukaryota > Metazoa > Chordata > Actinopteri > Characiformes > Hepsetidae > Hepsetus > Hepsetus odoe. The sequence continues at coordinate 2,214,707 of CM029370.1, forward strand.
GAGTATCGCATCCACTTATTCACTGTGTGTGTGTGAGAGAGAGAGCGAGAGAGAGAGAGAGAGAGAGAGAGAGAGAGAGAGAGAGAGAATGTTTCACCATCAGACGGGAGGTTGGTGTTGAGGCGGAGCTGCACTGGTTTGGGTCTTCGTGGTGTTAAAAGGTCAGAGGTCATGGTGTTGGGGACAGGGTCTTCAGTGTCCATGTCCTGCTCAGCCAGACTGGCCAGTGGACTCGGAACCCCGTCTAACGTCACAATAAACTTCGGACTGGAGCTGCCTAATGATTCAGCTTTCTCTCTGAGAGCGAGTGAGAGAGAGAGAGAGAGAGAGAGCGAGAGAGAGAGAGAGAGAGAGAGAGATATTGTTTACTGTTGTAAATAATAAAGTATAAAAACAAACATAAAGACAGATTTATAAGGATGATGTAAGAGCAGAACGTTCTGTTAAAACGTTTGATCTGTTTTTAAATCTACGGACTGTAGTTTCTGACAGATGGTGGGTTAGTGTTCCAGAGTTTCTGATCTTCAGTCTGGATCAAGAGTGGAGTTCATCCGATTTTAAAGGATTTTAACAGGGAAGTGAAGCTAGAACAGGGTTCTGTGTTTTATTATGAACTGCTCCTGTAGTAGAGAGTTCTGTGGTTCCACGTTCAGACCCTCAGAGTTCAGCGTTGATAAATCACTGATAAACACTTGAAAGGTTCTCCCAAACCTGACGGACGGAAAAGCTCACCTGGCCTGGACCATCCGCGGAGCAGAGGGCGGGGTTTCGTCCTGAGGCACGGCTTCCAGCCTGTTGCGGACGGGCGGCGGCGGCAGTTCCAGCTCCGGTTTCCTCACGATGAAGGAACGAGTGTCCAGAGCTTTCAGCCGAGCCGCCTCGAACAACTGCAGCTCTACAGCAGAAATCAATCACAGGAGAGAGAAAACAAACAACGATCACAATTCGGTTTATTTACATCACAGTTTTCAAAACACAAGGCCGTCGGTTTCACGTAAACTCTACACGATCACGCTGAAACCACACCGACACAAAGCTCACGGATCCGCAGTCTGGGACACACGACGACAGAAAGGGTTTGGAAAAAAATCTCAAAATCCACATCACAGAAGTTTTGGAGCTTTTATGTCCAAAACGAGATCCGACAACACTTTTAATTTGTTTCACTTCAAACGCTCATTTCCGTTCTGAAAGAGATACTTTATTTATAATGTTGCGGGTCGGGGACGGGTCGGGTCGTTAATTTCTTTTCTCACCAAAATTGTCGGGCTGTTCTCTGCTCTCCTCGTCGGGACGCTCCAGCTGCAGACGGGACGCCAGAGACCGGGACTGCGCTGCAGGAGGAAAAGTAAAATAAACGAATAAAAGAGCGAGTGAGACACACAGACAGGCAATATCTGTGTGGATCATCGCTTCATGTCACCCCTTTATTTTTATTCCATACATTTTATTTGATGGTTTAGTTTAATTAAGTTCTTCGTGTCTCCGTTCCTCTGCGCGATCAATACTTTTCCTGAACGTTAGAGTTTTTTAAAAGACCGATTACTTCAGAGTCAGAAAAGTCATTTCTTTTCTGTAATTGAGCTGTATATGGTTCTTTGTGTTTACTGGAGGAGCTGTCAGTCTGGAGACCTTCCCTGCAGATCAGTAAAGTTAACCTGAAGTGAAATGTGCACCACGAATCATCTCACGCTCCTCATTTAAGGTGGAACGGACAGTCGCAGTGTAGACGCTGTGCTGGAGGAGGAGACTGACCGCTTTGTCTGCTGTGCTGCGCGTCTTGAGGAAGAAAGGCGTGCAGGTGCTCCTGGACCAATCGGATCGCGGCCCTGTTCATCTCGTCGCTGGCCGAGCGAGTACGCGGCGCCACGGGGACCGTCTGTCGCTGGGGAACTGCACAAACACAGCGGGATTAGTGGCGTTGGGAAATCAAGGGCCGGTCGGGCAAGCCTGACGTTTTTCTGCTCGCGTTCGTCACAGATTACGGATCACAGATTACAGGACTTTCCGTCGTCCGACCTCAACGCCTCGGTTACACAAGTTCTGTGATGCAAGTCTGTGAGAGTGAGAACACTTAATGTTATGTAAAAATAATGTCAGTCAGTCAGTCATTTTCTGCCGCTTGTCCCAAGTGGGGTCGCGGGGGGGTGCTGGAGTCCATCCCAGCTCACACAGGGCGAAGGACGGGGGACACACCCTGGACAGGTCGCCAGCCTATCGCAGGGATAAAAATAATGTAACGTTTCTAATTCTGATCACATTCTGGTTTGTATGGTGTGTGTGTGAGACTGACTTGTGTAAGCAGCCGTGGTCTTGTTGATGGACTCCTGAGCCTCGGAGATGGCCTTCAGGATCAGGTTCTTATTGGCCTGTTTGGCTGGAGGCAGGGAAGGCCTGCGGGGACACAACAAACAGGAGCAGATGATTCCAGATGATCAGGACGCCGATTCGTTTACTGAACGCTGAGTGAGAAGAACGCTGGTGAATGTGGACTTTAAAGCTGGTTAGAATGAAACTCTATTTGTGTTCAGACTGGAGTTACATGTGTTTGAACCTACGTCCCACTTTCACACAGAACAGGGGAGCGTGTGGCTGTAATAACTAAAATAACCATAAAAAGGAGACACTGAACAGCTCAAACGGAGGGGAACAAACACAATCACACAGACTCACTTGCGCTCCGGTTTGGATGGCAGTGAAACCCTGCTGGGAAGGCCGTAATCTTCCACTTCCTCATCGTCCTCGTCCTCCAGCTCATCGCTCTCCTGATCCCTCTCGTGTCCCCGGTGAACCCGGACCACGGAGCTGGCCACGGGAGCCTTCCGTTTCCGTGACAACTCCTCCTGCATCCATCCAAACATTGCATTTGTGTTTAACGGCTCTTACTGGAGGTTTGTTCGATTACCCGGATTTCGCCGAGAGTTAAATACAAACAAAAAGCTCCCTGTTAAGGGCGTCCCCCAAGTTTGTCCTCCAAGTCCAGAAATTCTTTCCATCTCACGCTGTGTCCAGACACAGTTTAGAAATAACCATCAATGATCACGATTTCAGATGAAGATGATCGAGGGGGACTTTCTGTTCTGAAAGATTTTAGAGATTCTAGTCCGTTTGGGCTCCTTCGTTAAGCAGGATGTGTAAGATTTCAAAATACTCCACAAAAATCTTTTAAAATGGAAAAATGGTCTGAAGCGCTCAAGTTTCTTATTTTCTAAAGCACCTGAAAATTCATTTAAAAAAAGGAGGTGTTTATCCTTCAAAAGAGGAAGAAAAAGTCATCTCGCAGGTAAGAAGTGAACGAATTAAGAACGTGAGCCTCGTCTGTGAGCGAACAAAACTCATAACGAAGCGTCGAGACGGAAACCTCAACATTTAAACCCCTACACGGAACAACGAGCGAGAACGTTTTCGCCCTTTATCAAACCTTCTGCAGTTTAAAAAACACTTCACACACTCGTCCTCTAATTAATGACACAAAAAAACATTCATGGTGGCACGTAAATATGGGCGTGGCCTAAAAAAGGCAATTCCGGATATTGTGAGACAGGACGTTCTCACCTTGCTGCTGCCATCCCTGTAGCTCCGCCCATAGCCTGACCTTTCCTGGCCTCTGCTGACCTCTGCTGACCTGTAGCCGTCTGTACTTCTCTCCACGCTGCGACCGGATGACCCCCCGAGACGACCCCCCGGGATACCCTGCCGGGATCTGTCGGACACGGGGCGACTGGGTAAAGAGCGCAGCGGGCCGGAAGTAATGGGGTCATCGGTGATGAGGTCATCGTCCAGGTCAGGTTTGATGTCGATGACTGCCTCGGCGGAGACGGGCTCAACCAGGGGCTTCACCGCGGAAGTTAACCTGGAGGAGGACTTATCAGAAGAACCACGCCTGGGAGAAAGAGATGAATGTCCATCAGATGGAAAGCAAAGACCTCAATAAAGCATACACATCTTCTGGGAGCACCTACCTGCCGTGGCGCTCGTGCGCAGAGCTGGAAACTCTGCCCTCCAGCCTATCAGAGCGCGAGCTGGACACGGCGAGGGCCCGAGACTCCTCCCCTCGAGGCTCATCCCGAGAGGAGGCGCTGGCGTCTGAATGAAGCAGCTGAGGACGGAGAGAGGAGGGCTCTAAAAAAGAAAAAACAGCAAACTATTACTGATCAAACCTGCCAGAGTTTCAAACGGAGATCGAACTAGAGGTGGAAAATGTGATGCGGGATTTCGAGACAGCAGCATTAAACATCCGACGCTTTCAAACCTTCTTGGCTTCTCCTGAGAGCCCTGAACACTGAATACAACCTATTTTACTCACAGGCGTGAGGCTGCGTCTGTTACAGACCTGCATCAGAGCCCCAATGCACCGGTTCGGATTTTTGTAAAGAATGATTTATTACAGTGTGCCATCTAGTGGCAGGTGGCGGTAATTACAAGACTCTGTGAGCTAGCGGGTGACCAGTAAAGTGAAAGCGACCATTCTCATCATAGTGAGTACACAGCACAGAACAGTGAAACAATATTACACCTCTGAGTTTCACACACACACACACACACACACACACACACGCGCAGCAGGGGGCAGCTATTGAAAGCACCTGGGGAGCAGTGATGGGGATGGTACCTTGCTCGAGGGTACCACGGGGCAACCTACTAGTGAGGGATTCGGCTACCTAGAGGCCACCTAGAAAGATACAATTGGAGAAGCAGCGCCCTAGTGGTGAGGGAGTCGCCCCAGATCGGAAGATTGTGGGTTCGATTCCCTCACCAGAAGGTTGCCCTGAGGTAACCTTGAGCAAGGAACCGTCCCCGTCACTGCTCCCCAGGCGCTTTCAATAGCTGTCCCCTGCTGCACGTGTGTGTATGGGTGAAACGCAGAGGTTGAATTTCGTTGTGTTGTGCTGCGTTTCATAATGACGGGGTAGTCACTTTCACTTTCATATGTTCATTATCAACATAGAGGGCACAAAGTCGTAGCCCTAGAACTGCTCAGAGTTTCTCAATCATATAAACAAAGTAAAAAAAACTTCAATAAACGCCACTGAGGTACAAAGATCAGCTACAGTTTCTAGTAAAAGGTGTTTGAAACGTACCGACTGCGGTGGATCTCAACTTCTCCAGGACTCCATGAAGCCTAAAACAGAAACACACACGTGGTCACTACACACACACACACAGCACAGAACGTTCACACACACCGTTCTGAATTCAGACACAAACACCTCCAGGCTGGACTGATGTGGAAACCTTGACGTTCATTAACATCACATGAAGTGCAGGTACTTCTGATGAAGGACGACCGGCCGAGTAAAAGAGAGGAGGTTCGGAAGGAAGGGTTATCTAGAACGTGTAAATATCACCGAACTGACAGAGGAGCACAAGAATTCATTTTCTGCGAAGAAGCAGGAACGTGGTGGTTGATTTTTGGTCCTTTGACCAAAGAGATCAGAGATCAGACTGATTTCCCCACCAGGTGAACTTCTTCACTCCAAACAGGTTTAGGCAGATACAGTTCTACAGAAAAGCGACCTAAAGGAGCACCTATAAATGATTCATTTATTAAAGAATATATCAATTAGATTTATTTATTAGATTTATAAAAACAGGCGCCTAGATTTCTGTCTCAGATTTATCGACCGCAAAGTTTCATGTCCTGTTATTTTTATGGTTACACGCCACGCTGTCTTAGTGGTGTTTTGCTCTAGGAGACGTCTTCGTACCACACGGTGAACTTGATGGTGTTGTTCCCCAGAAACAGGGACAGATCGTCCGCCATCTGCTGCGCATTCTTCTTATTGGCCACCATCACCATGATGTAGTCCGGCAGCTCCTCGTCTGGAAGGAAAACAAGGTTACTCGTTTTTATGCGACGCTTCTCCACAAAACAAATTTAGATTAATGGACGATTTCCCTCGGGATCAATTAAGTTTCTCCACTCTCACCCACATACGCTCCCAACTCCTGCAGCTTCCCTTTAATAGCAGCCTGAGAGAGAGAGAGGGAGAGAGAGACAGAGAGAGAGAGACAGATGAGAGAGACAGACAAGACAGGTGAGCTATTCAATATATTTCTCATCCAGAAAATATGGCGTGACCATAATCGTTCACCCCATATCATACATACACACACACACACACACATTATTTATATATATATAAAAATAATATATACACACACATGTATATATGGAATGGGGACATGCGCGCGCACACACACACACACACACACACACACACACTAGGAGGTGACAAGAGTCCCTTTGATGAAGTTTAAGAAGGGGGCAGCACTGCTCCAGTGGTAGGGTCTAGGCTCCAGGATCAGAAGGTTCTAGGTTCGGGCCCTGCACCAGTAGCGAAAGTGACGTGAAAGTGACTATTCTTGTCATTGTGAAACACAAACAAATTACCCCTCTGTATTTCACCCCACACACCGTGCAGCAGGGGGCAGCTATTGAAAGCTGCCCAGGGGAGCAGTGATGGGGTTGGTACCTTGCTCAAGGGTACCTCAGGGCAACCTACTGAATGTGTCTGCCCCCTGCTGGACGGTGTGTGTGTGTGTGTGTGTGTGTGTGTGTGTGTGTGTGTGTGTTAAATACAGAGGATGTTTTTAGTTGTAGTTCAGTGTTCACGATGACTAATAGTCACTTTCACTTTAAGTGAGAAAATTATCTGTAGCTGAACCGAGTTAGAGTGTAAAGCTAAACGGTTTACCACAGATTTATCAGCAATAAGCAAGTTTAACAGTAATATCAGTTAATCAGTGATTAAATAAATACACACACACACACACACACACACAGTTAGCTTAGCTCAAACCCGGCCGAGGCGAGCTGCAGCGTCTTTTAACTCCATTTACCCGAATTTTCTTGCTTATTTCCGTCCCGATTTCCATTGTCGGCGGTCCGTTTGTGCGAAGCGGGTCCAAACTCGATAAGTGAAGATTATTTTGCTCTAAAATCCTCTAAAAGTCTGGACTCCGCGGCTCAGTGCACTGTGTTTCTGTTAGGCCATGAACGAAGCGCTGCTGCGCATGCGCGAGGGGCACGAACGCAACGACGATTTAAAAACAGATTTGATGATCATTTAATGGCTAAAATAATACCAAGCAGGCGTTGTTTTTAATTTATTTAAACAATAAATAAATTAAAAATTAAAAATTAAAAGAAAAAATAACTGTGTTGAGTCCGCCGGTGCGGTAGGGGGCGCGAGTCACCAGCAGTAAGTTTACAATCGCGTGTTGTTTTCCTTTTTTCTTTTTTTTTTTTTTTTATCTAATCGCCTCGTTCAGCCGCTCGATCATTAAAGCGAAACTGAAGACACGCGCTGTGTTTCACTATTATATTCGATCATTTCCGGGACTTTTTATAAACGAATTTGGCTCCGAAATACAGTTTTCACGCGCGCGAGAGCCTCTGGTTGGCTGTCAGTAGCCATAGCAACCGGGCATCTATGGCAACGTAGTGGCCCTAGCGACCGCGCACGGAGGAGGGAGGTCACAACGTGGTAGCAGCGGGCGAGCAGCGGGGGAGCACCGAGCGGGGAAGCAGCGATGAGCTCGGCCGGCAGGAGTGCGCTGCTCGGCCTGGGGGTCGGGGTGACCCTGAGCGCCGGGCTCATCGCCTTCCTCCTCCTGAGGGAAGCGCTGCGGCGGAGGAACCGGCCGCTCCTGCGGGACCCGGCGGGCGGACCGGCCCAGGGGGTGGCGGTGGACGGGCGGCTCTCTCGGGCTCCACCGGGAACAGGTGAGCCTGGAGCCTCACTCTTCACTTTAAAACCCTGAAACAGCGCGGACTCGACAAACTGCACGTGTGTTAGATCGACATCTGATCACCACTGTCCGTTCCACCTTAAATGGCGTAGCAGCTACATTCTAGCGCCTGTCTGTCATCTCAGATGGTGCAGCAGTTTCTGTCTGAGGCTTCTTCGCAGAACTGCCCGTTCCACCTTAAGTAGCAAACCATTTCACTTTAGTAGCTCATTGTAATGGTCCGTTCCACCTTAAATGGTGCAGCAGTTCCAGCCTGGAGTCAGCTCCTTATTTAAATCATCAGTTCCACCTTAAATTGCCAACTAAATTTAGTAGCTTTTTGTTGCAACACTGCAGCAGCTTCCTTCTGAGTTCCTCTTAAATTGTTCCACCTTAAATGATGCAGCAGATTTTAACCCTGACCTGTGCACCATTTAAGGTGGAGCGGACAGTTCTAACAAGAAGCTGACCTTAACACGAACTGCTGCACCATTTAAGGTGGACATTTCCACTAAGTTGGTACAACAGTAACCACAGAGTTACATGAAGTAAAGACATTAAACACTACATAGAAACTAACCATCCCAAACAAAAGATGCAACACTGATAAACATATAAAAGTGAAGTTGTAACATTAATAACTGGTATGAGGAGTTTATGTTCAGGAGATACATGCAGGTAGAGTGAACCTGCCAATCAGATCGTGTGGGCGGAGCCTGTAGTTTAATCTTAGGTAAATTAAAGGTGTGTTCGGTTCTGATACCTGCCTGATGGTTTGCAAGTCGAGCGTCTCGGTTCGGACAGGTTTGGGTGAAATTTGCATCCCTGCTGCAGATAAAACAGTAAAACCTCTCTTCTCCACCCCGAGTGACTTTACTCGAGTCGAGGCCTAAAAGTCTGTCACTTTGTCACCATGAAAAAAGTCTGAAATCGGAAACTTCAGGCCCGGTGAACATGGAGCCCGAGCTGTTCTGCTGTTTACCAAAGATTTATAAACAAAACAAAACAATGTATCAGTAAAACTGCCTTTAGTGAGAAATCCAGCCCGAGTCACACACAGACTCCAGTGTCTGGAGTGTAAAACTGTCCTCGGGACGCTGCGCTGCCTGATAACAGAGGCTCCTTATCTGTGGACTGGAGATTATTTGGGCTCTGTCTGAACAGAAGCTCAGTTTAAAGGACCGAAACCACGAAAGTCATTCGTTATAAACACCAGCTGCCTTTACCGGTGTCCAAATTTCACAACAAGCAGAATGGACCCGAAACGGACCCGAAACAGACCCGACCCGAAACAGACCCGACCCGAAACGGACCCGACCCGAAACGGACCCGACCCGAAACAGACCAGACCCGAAACAGACCAGACCTGAAAGCAGCTCCAGGGAAACGGCTTTACGTTAATTTCCATTCAAAGTTTAAGATTTTCATTCCTGGAGGTTTTGTTGAAACATGGATGAAATAAAAATGTGTGAATTAAAGAACCGACACTGTATTATCAGAGGAATCAGCAGCAGCCGTCACAGAACGCTAACCTTACAGGAGGATAAAAACAGAATGAAGAAAAACAAGAACACATTGATACAAGAATAGCTTATTAGGTCTAATTTGATCAACAATTTCAATAAATTGACTCATGGGGACAACTAATGATTGACTATTATAATAATTGTTCATTATTGATCCACAGGCATTTTTTCAGTACCGTTTATCAATAACTAGGGTAGTTTCCATTTACACCAGAGGGGGTGACAAAGAGCGAGGCTTTTATACACCATGTACAGACCGAGATATATATATATATATATATATATATATATATATATATATATATATATATATATATATATAAAATCACACGTGTGTGTGTGTGTGTGTGTGTGTGTGTGTGTGTAGACCCAGCACTATTAGCGTCTGCGCTGCGTGGGATGTCCCCGGAGCAGCACACGGAACTGAGGAACACGCTGGACGAAGTGATGATGAGTGTGTCCAGCCTGAGGAACGAGGTGGCCGAGCTGCGGTCCGGCCTCAGAGACATTGCCAGCACCATCATCGAGGACGTCCGGTGAGCGAACAGGACAGAAACCCCTGACCTCACAGCACTGTCTTCACTGAACCCCTGCATTTAGGACAAACCAGAGGGTTGTGCTTTGTTTTTTGATTGTTTTAAATGGTCTCTCCCTCTCCCCTCGTTTGTCTCTCTCTCTCTCTCTCTCTCTCTCTCTCTCTCTCTCTCTCTCTCTCTCTCTCTCCCTCTCCCCCTGTCTGTCTCTGAGCAGTAAGGGAGTGGAAGAGGGTCAGAGGTCACGACGGAGACGCCATGTTTTGCCACGAGAACGTTCAGACTCCATGAGCTCCAGCTCCATCTACTTCACTGCCAGCGCCGGCACATCCAGCCTCTGCGACGACAGTGAGGGAGGGTACGTAACCCTGTCTGTCTCTATGGCAACAGCAAAGGAGAGTTTGTAACATGGTCAGTCTTCATGGCAACAAGTGAAACTGTGTACATAACATGGTCTTTCACTGTGGTAACAAGTGTCAGTTACATGGTCAGTCTCAGTAAAGTGGGTACGTGAAGCTGTCGGTTATTATGGCAACAGGAGGGAATGTAACATTCAGTCTCTATGGCAACAGTCAAGAGGGTAAAAACCCTGTCAGTGTCTCTGGCAACAGACACATATGGAGGATATGTAAAACGTAATATTTATGGCCAAATAGGGAGGGTATGTAACACCATTGCTATAGCAATGGTGCTAGAGGATGTGTGATACGGTCTGTCTCCATGGGAACAGTGAGGGAGTCGTTACACTGTCAGTCTCTATGGCAACATCAGAGTAGCACATGTGACAACAGCAGTGTGTGTGTAACTGTACCGTTGCTCTCTAAATAAACTCAGATACTCCACTGCCTACTCCACTGTGGAGTCGGACTACACGGACAGAGAGACGGATAAAGAGGGAGAGGACGATGAAGACGAGGGTAACGACTCGGGCGATGAAGACGAGAAGAGCTGCGCGACTGTACTGACGCTCAGGCAGGATGACTCTCAGGCCGAGGAGGAGGACGAGGACAGGGAGGAGGACGAAGGAGAGCGGACGATGGTGGCGGTAACGGAGGAGCTGAGCCCCGAACTGTCCCTCCTGCTCACACACAGCGACCTGCTGCACGCCGGGGATCCTGGGAAAAAAGCAGAGGGTTTCCATCTCCTGAGGGAGAACAAACCCCTGGTGAGCATCAACCATCTGCTGTTTCCCTTTTCTCCTTAAATTCCAGAGGCACCAGAACCGCAGCCCCATTTAAGGTGGAATAGAAGTCATATATGAATATGAGCGAACAGGAAGAATCCCCAGTTTGGTGTTGGTGTTGCCCTGATACACAGTTGTCTAGAACCAAGGACACGGTGTACGGTGTAACCGCTCTCTAGTGATCTAAAGCTGGGTGCTGGTGGTCTAGTGGTAGGGTACTTGCCTATGGATCCAGAGGTCCCCGGTTCGAATCCCACCTCCAGCACTACCTCCACTGGGTCCCTGAGCAAGACCCTGAACCCTGAGTGTCTCCAGGGGGGACTGTCCCTGTAATCAGGACATGTAAGTCGCTCTGGATAAGAGCGTCTGCTAAATGCCGTAAATGTAAATGTAAAGCTGGATCTAAAACGTTAGACCCAAGCATGACTTGATGATGTAGGCCGGGGAACATTGGGCAGTGTTGCTGATAGCTGACAGGTAGAAGGTACACACTGTACTGTACTTAAAGATTTGTTTATTATCAGTCCTGACCGTGTGTGTGTGTGTGTGTGTGTGTGTGTTCAGTATGGTAATAGTATAGAGTTTCTATGGCGACTGGCTCGAGCCTACAACGACATGTGCGAACATGCAGAGGACCCAGAAGACAGGCGGAGCTACGCAGAACAAGGTGCGCGCACACACACACACTCTTGCTGAAACATGAATAAATACGCAATATGCAAATTTTCAGAAACATCCAGACTCCAGACTGTGAAGGTGTTTAACAGAAAAAGCTTCATTTACAAACTTCAGGCAACTTAAAAGTTTAAAATTACAATAAGGAGCATTCCAGTTCTGTACACTGACTTTTTATCCCAACAGGTCGAGACGAGGCAGAGGCAGCGCTTCAGCAGAATGGACTCAATGCCGAATGTCATAAATGGTGAGCGAAACACACACACACACACACACACACCCCTCCACTTCTAGGATCTGCCTATTGCAGATACAGTTTTGGTGAAGGAGGTCCTCCTTCACCTGGTCCTCCCTCTCCCCCATCACTCAGTAGAACTGTCCTCTCTCTCTCTGGGTGTGTAGGGTGGTCCTCCCTCTCCCCCATCACTCAGTAGAACTGTCCTCTCTCTGTGTGTCTAGAGTGGTCCTCCCTCTCCCCATCACTCAGTAGAACTGTCCTCTCTCTGTGTGTCTAGAGTGGTCCTCCCTCTCCCCATCACTCAGTAGAACTGTCTCTCTTTAGGTTTGCAGTACTGACGGGTCAGTCGTCGCAGTACGAGAGTTTACACACTAAGCTGAAGAGCAGCCACATTCTGAAGGTGAGCGTTTCACCTCCACCCCTCTTTCACCCCCATACCCCCCTATTTACCCCTCTTTAACTACCCTTAACCCCTATTTACCCCCTTAGACTCACTGATGTGGCTCCAACGCCATACAACTGTTATCTAGAACCGTGAATTCAGACTGCCAGTTTTTTAGTTTCTCTAAAGAAAAAATCGCATTGAACTGAACTGAAGGAGTCGAGACATGATTTAGAGTGTGTGTGTGTGTGTGTGTGTGTGTGTGTTCTACAGGAACACCTGGATCGGGCTCTTTCTTTCCAAGATGATGACCCGCTTTGCTTTTACCTGCTGGGCCGCTGGTGCTTTGAAGTGAGACACACACACACACACACACACACACACACACAGTTCTGTCTGCATGTTTGTTATATTTTAGGGTAATAATTTTAATATTGATATTTGTTTCTTTAGGTGAGCAAACTGAACTGGTTGGAGCAAAAAGCGGCGGCTGCTCTTTTCGAGACTCCGCCCCACTCCTGCCTGAACGACGCCCTGGAGAACTTCCTAAAGGTGATCAAACACTCCTGACTGTTCTTCTACAGGAAGAGTCCCTTCAAAACAAAAGTCTTAGTTTTAGAGAATCTTCTCACTCTGTATATTTGCCTTTTTAAAAGATTGTCAGTAAAATCGCTTTCTTGCTGAGTTGTAAAACTTTTATTTTTTTACTGAAGGCCGAAGAGCTGAGCCCGGGATTCTCCAAAACGGTCCGGCTCTTCATCGCCAAGGTAACACTAACATCGCCTCCTTTCGCAACAATTTCTTGTGAATTTCCACGGCGACGACCGGTTCAGATAGTGTTCTTACTTCAGGTCGTTATGTCTGAAAGAACAGAAGAGCAGAACACACACTTTCACAGCAAACACGGGAGGTGATGAGGGGTCAGCAGGGGACACGGCTAGACGGGGGATTTGATGGACGATGACAAATGTCCACACATTTCTGCTGCTGTCCATTAAAATAAAAAATAAATAACACTGCTCTCACAGGACCAAAGGCAGGGACATCCTGGGTGCACACACACACACACACACACACGTCTTTGGATGGTGGGAGGAAACATCTCCCTGGCACTCCACACAGAAAGGACCCTCACTGTCCCACCCAGGATCTTCTCACCACCGGGCCGCCCTGCAGGGAGTTTTGGTCCGTTATTCCTAAACTTTATTAAATATCAACCCAAACAGCCGTCAGATCTAAAACAGGTTGATCTTTTTACCGCCGCTGACGTGACTGATGTTGAACATCTCCAGCTGTGAGTGTTGGTCTGAAAGTTTAACACTTTGTTTTCAGTGTCATAAGGATCTGGGGAACCTTTCTGAAGCTGGGAATTGGGCTCAGCTCGCTCTGAACATGCCCAGCACCTCCAACCAGGTACAGTCGTCCAATAAAAACCTTCCGTTACAGCTTTAAAGCAATGATTCAGTCCTGCTTCCACACTTTCACTCCGAGTGCACGCCATCAGCAGAAACATTCACACGAAAGTGACCGATCTTATCATTTCATATCAAACTCCTTCAGCCCCGCCCCCTAACCGGGGTCGTAGGGCACAGTGTTCAGATGATACATCGAGAGAAAATTTACAGGCCTGTGCAAAAGTCTTTCACACTTCTACTCCTCCAGACTTTCTTTTGTTTTTAATGTATTGCTGAGGAGCAGTTCTCCAGATCCTCCTGAAGGACAGTGTTGTTGTCTCTCATGTTCAGTCCAGTCTCTGTACCTGAGCAGTTCTCCAGATCTTCCTGAAGGACAGTGTTGTTGTCTCTCATGTTCAGTCCAGTCTCTGTACCTGAGCAGTTTGATAGTTCTGTGTTGGTTAATCCACACAGTGATCTACGTCTGAACCTTCAAGCAGAACAAACCGTCTAACTTAAGACATGAAGCAGTGAAGAACCAGGAGCAGATGATTCCAGATGATCAGGAGATTACTTTACTGCTGATGCTGAATGCTGAGCAGGTTCTAGATTCTAGAACCTTGTTTCTTTAGACACTCTGCAGACTGGAGCACTAAAACGTTTGTCTTTCATTTAATCCTCGATCTGATAAAGATCAGACAGTCGGAGAGGAAACAGGACTTTACACCAACAAGCAGATTCACTACAGAACATGAAGTAAAGAGGGGGTGAGGACTTTTGCACAGGACTGTAAGTTCTTTCACAGCTGTCATGCAGTCACTGAGAACACAGACCTCCATCTGACCCCAGGAGTTTAAACATTCTTCTGAAGGTGGATGTCCATCCAGCAGTGTGCCAATTTAGGGGCTGCGTCCTTCAAGAGTCTAAAGGACTGGGCCCCCACAAGCTGTACATTTAGGCATGTAGACTGGTGCTAGCTCACTTCAGGACATTGTTCTAGATAAGTAAGTCAGAGCATCAGAAACCACATCAGAAAGTCTGTCAGAGACGCTGAGAACCTCCACACACTAAGTTTCTGATTTAGAAACATGGACCGGTTTATGATTAATTAAGCATCCAGATCTGTCTCTGCCCACAGGGGACGGACATCACCAGGCTGGAGGCGGAGCTACAGGCTTTGATTGACAGCACAACAGATGCTTTGGCGGCGGGGACCGAGGAGTGTTAACAGTCGCCCGAGGGCTGCACAGGACACCTGAGACACTTCTGAGGGAAAAACGAGAACCATTTCTGCATTTCGCCAAGTAGAACCAGTCTGTCCACCAGGAAGTCCTCGTTTATCTCCCGGCAGGGGTCATTTTAGTGGTGTAAATTAATTTTTTTTCTTCATTTGGGAACATTTTAAGACGGGTGGAGCAGAATAGAAACACTTTAAAACGGCGTGAAGTAAACACTTCATGGCTTTAAAATGTAATTAAACATTCCATTTCAGATGGTTTATACTTTCCACCTTTTCAGAGGCGCGAGGTTTTATAAGGCAGCCGTGACACAAACTACATAAACCCTAAAAATATTGTTTACGTAAAGTCTTCATCCTCCTCCTGTCTCTCTGTTCTGTGTGAAAGTGAGACAGTAGCTTCAGTGATTTGTGTACAAACATACACAACTCCAGTCTAAACAGTTTCATTCTAACCAGCTTTAAAGTCAATATTCACCACCACCACCGTTCTTCTTCTCCTCCTTTCTTTAAGTTCAGGAACACTTCTGCTGGCTTCTTGAAGGACTTCCCAAAGGACTACTTTGTCCTTCAGGAAGATCTGGAGAACTGTCCCTCACCAACACATTCCAATAAAAGATGCAGAGTACGTTATAAACTATATCTGTCTACAGGTTAGAAATGGAGAGTAGGATCACAGAGGAACCTGTAAAACCTTACAGAAGCACCAGATGTCAGCACTTCCTGGCTTGACATCATTATTTGATGTTTGATGAAAGGAATACGTTTGTGTTCTGAAGATTTATGGCTTCATTAAAGTGCCAAGAAAAGCAGTAAAGTACAAATAACCCAGCGTCACAGTGTAAACAGATCAAACCTTCTGGCCTAGAAGCATCCGTTCCTACGAGCATTATGAACGGAACCAGTCACTCCATCATTTTAGTGAAAGACTAGAACCTTGCCCTTCTTTCTGTTGACACCTTTTCCGGACGCTGGTAGCGATCCTGCCTTCACCAGTCGTGCACTTTTCCCGACAGGGCCCCTCCCTCGAACCTGCAGCAGATCTCCATTAATGAAGGACCGTCTGTTTAAATAGTCCATCTTCTTCAGACCACACATGCTAAAGCAGCGAAGTCTCAGATGAAAGTATTTATTTGATCCAGAGTTTATCTTAATTTATCTCGTCTAACGGGACAGTCCTGCCCGGTCTGTCCTGCTTGCATGTTTGGTGACTTGAGAACCTTTTTTGCTTTAAATAAATTAACTTCTTAACCAGGGTCGCCCACGTCAGGTCCTGGAGGAGCGGCGTCAGACCCGGCGCAGGCCGGAATCGCCAAACCGGACTGGACGCCCCTCGTCCAGGACCTGATCTCGGCAGCCCTTGCTTTCCTGAATGAAGTGTGAAGCGGAGAACGGTCGTAAATGCTCCAGAGAGAGAAATGTTCATTTTTTGGCAAAGAAATAAAGTTTGGGTTTGACTCCAGTCTGTCTCTTTCACGCCTGCTTTCCTGCGCAGCTAAAAACAGTTCAAATAAACAAAGCTGAATTTTTTATCTTCTTTAAAGAGGCAGGAACACCAAATAGCCCCATGCTGACTTGGTGTCCAATCGTTCCCTCTCCAGTCCACACGTGGAAACAATACTCCAAAAACAGTGTCAAGCTCAAATATAACACAAAGTTCCAGAGAGGACTGATCTATGATAGACGAGTACCAGCGAAGGAACGGCGTACAGGAGACCAGCTGTGTTATACGGGCTGAAGATGATCTTTAACAGGTATATTAGAGGGACAGCTCAGGCTAGATGGTTTGGAGACAGTGAGACTGTCCGTTTGGACATGTCCAGAGAGACGAGGGGTATATCAGAAGGGTGTTGAGGATGGAGCTGCCATGAAAAGAGGAAGACCAAAGAGGAGGTTCATGGATGTGGAGAGAGAGGACATGCGAATGAGGAAGACGAAGAGGACAGGAAGACTTGGAGAAAGATGATCCGCTGTGGAGACGCCAAACAGGAGCAGCTGAAATAAGAACTTGTCTGAAAGAGGGATAAAGAGAGGCTGGGAAAGGATGTAGGAATGAATGCTGATTTTTTTTGGGACGCACAGAAGAGCCCTTTAATGTTCACCCACAAAATCAAAAGACGAGACCCACGATTCCTCCAACATGACTGAAGAAATCTGACCAGCTAGTTTAACTTAATTATATATATAAAATAAAAAAAAATAAAAAAAATGTAACTATGAAACTTTCCCCATCGCTACATCAATATTCCTGTTTATTCGCCACTTTAGTTTGTTTTCTTCAATAAACAGGACAGACAACACAGTTCGAACCCTTTTATGTACATAAACATTAGCAGGAGACAAACGGAGATAAAGAACACAAATAATGAGGCTATTTTAATCACCCGCTAATAACTACCCAAAGAAACGAACAAAAAGCTAACCGATAGAGGAGGTGTGTCTGAGACTAGAATCATAAACCTGTCTACTCACGCTGCGGTGACCTTTCACCCCGCCGCGGTTTCTCCTCCTCACACCTAAAAAGAATGAAAAGCTTCTTCCGCTCATTCCCCCACTTTTTTCTGCAGGATCATGTCGTTCCTTTCAGTTAAATCAGGAAGTCGTCCAATGGGAGCGGAGCTTTTATGGGGCAAATAACAACACTTATCCAATAACAGACACACGATGCTGACCTCGGATCAGCTCCTGTGTAAAAACTGACCTCAGCCCTTTTCCCTCAACAGAGAACCGACCCGGTTCTGGCTTTAGCACCATTTGTTGAAGGTTCTGAACGATTTGACCAAAAACAAACAGAAACCACACCAGCCATTTCCCAGCCGGAAGCTCAAATTTTCCGTTTGTGGTGGAAACCGTGACATTGGTGGGTGTCGCTCTTGTTCACTTCTCCGTTGAAGAACCGCTCCTGTTGAGGACACGTCCTTGATTACGGCGGTCCCGCTCCAAACGGATGGAAACGAGGGCGGGATCGAAAGACGGCCCCAAGGTTGAGGGAACCCTGAACGGAACCGGTTCATAGCTGGTGGAAAAGGGCGAGCGGCTGAACGGTTGGGATGATCCAAATCGATTTGATGCTTTAAAGTAAAGGTTTAAAGGAACGGCGCAAGAAGTTTCACAATCAGCCACGGATCGTCCGGATCTAACAAGTAACAGGAGTCTAAAACCATCAGACTCCACCCACGGACCGGTGACCCCTTCGTTTAGTTGATTTAACTGTTGTGCAGCGTCAGAAACCACGTAAGTGAGTCTGGACGGTGAATGGGTGAGGTTTCCCGAGGTCTCGTAGCTCAGGTCTTGGCCTGATTTCAGGAAAATCTGAAAAGGCTTTTATGGACATAATTACTAAACACTCGAATCAGAGTGTTCATCACAAAGATACGAGGTTAACGCACAACTTTGTGGAGCAGTTCTGCTGTGCAGTGTCTGGTCCGAAACAGGACAGTTTCATACGAAGCATCAATCTCTTCAGATAACCAGTCGGAGTGTCTCAGTCTTTGGCGTCCCCGACTCCGTCCGCATTGATGGCAAACATGGCCTCTGCCTCGGGCAAACAAGGAGAGTCGTAGATTTTACAGATTCTGGTCTCGCCTCGTCCCTTCCTCAAATACAGCCTGAAACAGAAAGAACAGTCAGACCCTCGACACAGCGGGACACGAGAGAATTTTCCAAAGTAACAGAAAACAAAGCCTTATATGGGCGTTTCAGGGGGAGGTCACCAAGATCGAGGATTCAACCGGGACACCAAGTACAGTTCGGTGACGAATTAATATCATTCACGTGAATAAATATTAATAATGAGGTCAAAATGCACAATTTGACCATTACTGAGGGTCCAAAATGGGGTAAAAAAAAAAAATAATAATAATAAGGTTTCAGAAAGGTTTCATGTTTGTGAGCCAGCAATTCAGTTTCTAAATATTTCCATTTTTAGATATTTTTAAGAACTTCACATGAAATATTCATGTTTTCTTACTGTTTCCTAAGTCGGGCTGAAAAAAATTCATAAAAAGTTTGTCATTTTCAAACTAATGCTTTTCTCTTTTAAACATATTTCGAAGGAAAAATGTTAAAACGAATTAATCAAAACACAACGAAGCCGCGACAGGCTGATATTCGGGGTTACCTGGTGGTGGAGGCGTGTGCCAAGATGTTTCCTCCAATGGGCTTCTTGGGATCTGCCGAGAACATGGCGGCACCGTCCACCTGAGCGACGACCTGATTGGTGATGACGACGGCGACGCCAAACTACAAAGAAAGAGGATCATTTTTCAGCGTCTCGTTCAGTCCATTTTCATCCCCCAGACAAAAACCATGAACCATTTCTGATGTAAAACTACCAAAACCAACAACTAAAATAATAGTTGTTGAAATAAAATGAAATAAAAAGAAAATGGAGAAGATGAAGGAGTGATAATACAACTTGTATAATACAAAAATATGTAACAATATGATATCAATATAAAGGATAATTAGAATACAGATTCAAACCTTTTATTTTTAAACCCTGTTACTTTTATCTGGAAAACCACATTACTTTTCTAAAAAAAAAAAAAAGAAATAAAAAAAAAGAAAAAAGAAAAAAAGATTTAATTGTAAGGGATATCAGAACAGTGTTCTCTCTATGTTGGTGTAAACTCAGTGTTGACATTTTGTCCATATTGCGAAAACCTAATAATAATAATAATAAAAAGAAATTAGAGCACTTTTCATGAATTTAGACGCAGCTCAAAAAAGTGCTTAGATTCCCCCCCAAGAATAATAATTTTATAAATATATAATGTATAAAATATAGCATATAAAATGAAGAAAATGTGTATAAAGTGGTCAGAGTAAGTTACAATATTAAGCAAATAATAGTAAACAGAAAACTCGTGACCTCGTCGGCGAGACGCAGCAGCATCCGGAGGAAACGTCCCAGGTGCCCCTGTCGGGCCGAGAGCTCCCCTCTCCCGGAATAGTCCGTCCTGTAGAGTGCCGTGGCGCTGTCCACGATCAGCAGGGCGTACCTGGGAAAGAGAGGAATCACACCTGGTTAAAATGTTTTAGTTTCCGTGGATTGACTGCATGAAAGAGGAAGTGGAACTTAAAGGCTTACAAAAAAGATAAAGAAAACTTTAATCTCACTGCACAAATACCAGTTATTTACTTATTTATTTCAGGATTAATTCCAGAAAAGTTGACAAAATGCCCTTTTGATAAACTCTGGTGCTGCAGTTGTAATCTGTAGCTGTATGATCTCAATATAGACATATTTATATATCTAAAAAAATTATAAAAAATAGTAACAAACTGTCTTACTGGTGTTTAAATGTGTTAGTCTGAAAGCAGAGATGAAAGATGTGCTCAGTTTCACCCCAAATAGTAAGTGTAACTAAAAAACTATGAAGATTATTTATTTGCACACAAATGATTTAAATGAGGAGGAAACCTGCACCAAATCCTGAAGTACTGATTCAATTCTAGCGAGGTCAGAGATTCCAGGATGTTGGTGCAGCGGGGGTGTGTGTGTGTGTGTGTGTGTGTGTGTGTGTGCACGCGTGCGGGGTACCTGGACTCTGCCATCATGGCTGAAGCCTGGTACAGCAGCTGCGTCTGATGGTCGGTGTTGAAGGCTCGAGCGTACGCCACGTTATCCAGGACATCACTGCCCACCAGTCCGTACCTGCAACATCCCAGAGAGAAGAGCTTTTTACAATCAAGATCTTTCCACTGTCTCCGCAGCGGATCGCCCGTCTCCACGTCTTCCCATCCTTAGCAACTTTCTCTTTCACACTGTCCCCCTGTATGTCCTATCTTCATGTCCATAAACCTCCTCTTTATCCTTCCTCTTCTCCTCTTTCCTGATCTACTCCTCGTCTCTCCTCTGGACACGTCCAAACCAACAGTCTCACTTCTCTCACTTTGCCTCCAAACCATCCAACCTGAGCACATCCCAGTTTAACACCACTTTGAAGATGGTTCCGCAATTTGTGAAGCTCTGTGTTCATCTCACCTCTCAGCAACAGCCAGAAGCCTCTCTGGGCGGAAGGTGCCTTCAGTGTCGATGTACATGGCTTTGCCTTCTCCTCCCCCCTGATCGATGGGCAGCTGGCAGGTCACCGCCAACGTGTGGCACAGCTGAGTCTTTCCCGTGCGAAACTCCCCGAACATCTCCGTGATGGATCCCGTTTCAATACCGCCTGAACAAACAGAGTCCAGTTCAAGCCCCAGTTTTAATATCCTGTTTTCCTTTTTTTTTTTAGTTCCCTACTAAAACTCTTTTAGGAGTCTTAACTTCCCACAACAAAAGTGAAATATATTTTATATAAAATAATAAACCTCATACTGCCTTCTCTTTCCTTAATGCAGGAAAGGAAATGCAGATAAACTCCCTAACCAAGCTGATCTAAACTCTTTCAGGGGTTTCAGGTTGCCAGATATCATGAAGAGTTCCCAAAACTACGGTTTGAGAAAAGATGCTCGCTTTATTAAGTTTAGAGGGTTGGTAGAACGCTCACCCTGCAGGAGCTTGTCCAGCTCTTTGGAACCTGTTGAAATCTGGATGATCTCAGCCCTGCGCTGGTGGAACTCCGTGGCAGTGGTGAAGCCCATCGGAACCAGCTTTGCGGTTTCGGACTACAGAGAAAAGTGGCGTCACAGGAAGAGGAACAGAGTTTATCAACTGCTCACGTGCTTTTGACAAGCTAGTGAAGTTGTAATTAATAGAGTGTCACATTCAAGCAAAATGAAAAGGGATTAAATTTGCACATACCAACAAAAAAAAGGCTAAAAAGCTTCAGCGCTCCCGTTTTAGAGGCCAAGAGCTTCAGCGCTCCCGTTTTAGAGGCTAAAAGCTGCAGCGCTCCCATTTTAGAGGCTAAAAGCTTCAGCGCTCCCGCTTTAGAGGCTAAAAGCTTCAGCGCTCCCGTTTTAGAGGCTAAAAGCTTCAGCGCTCCCGTTTTAGAGGCTAAAAGCTTCAGCGCTCCCGTTTTAGAGGCTAAAAGCTTCAGCGCTCCCGTTTTAGGAGATGATCTTTCTCACCAGGATCTTGTCTGCTTTGGCTTCACTGATACCCTTGATGTTTAGCAGCTCTTTTTTGGGGGCGTAAGCCACGGCCTCGATGGTGTGGAAACCAGCATCCTCCAGCTTCTTCAGGTCACTGGCACTGATCCCACACTGCTGCAGGAAGAGAAGAAAAACAACTTCTTTAACATCATACTTTCACATTTTATTGGAGATATGTTAGTTTAAGGTGGACGCACTCAGCAGCTCATTAAAGCCGGTGTGGCTATAAGGCTGAATTATTCTCTCGCTGTAACCAGACGACAGGAATCAAACACTGGGATCTGTGCTCCTAAAAGAACGCTGAAAAAATTAAACCCGGTGGATGTTTGGAGTTCGTGTTCGTGAATAGCAGACGGCAAGATTATTTGTTTTTCTCTTTATATTACTTTATACATGTTCTGCACAACAGGCATCTTTGGACGACATTTACATTTGCAGTTTCAAATTTACATACACATTTGCATATTTTGTTATGCAAAGTTATGTTTTTGTATACTTTGGTAAATATGTAAATGCTAAAATATACACCTGTAGACCTTAAACCTTTTCATTCTTTATTGTTTTTCTAACTAGAATTGGTTTTTAGTTTAGTATTCTTACATTTTCAAAAGTGAAAGATCTTCAGATTAGAAACAAAACACACACAAAAAAAAGCTTGATTCTGGGGGAAACCGCTTAACTTCTTATTTGTGTGAAAGTATTGAGACAGTGAGAACTTGAAGCAGTGAGAACAGACAGGACACTAAAGTCAGCGATTCTCAAACCTTCGTGTTTTTGTTCTTTACTGATGAACAATTATTCTAATTGTGATATTGTCTTAAAGGGCTCCAAAGATCAATTAAAGGTTCGTTCAAACATCAATTATTCACCAAGGCCTGAAATGTTGAAGCGTGTTTTTAATGAATAAACCACACGAATAATTAATGATGATCAAACTGTTCGTCAGTTGCAGCCCCAGAATAATCTGTTTTAATATTCTCTCCATTTCCTGAAGCCCAAACTCGAGCGTGTAAAAGGTGATGCAGTAGTTTTACCTCCAGGCGGTTCAGAGGCTGCGGCCCGAAACTCTCCTCTTCAACTTCAGCCGCCACCTCCACTCTGCTTTCACTCCTCATAGCCATCTTCAATCACTGCACCATAAAGAGAAACCCATCACCACCAGCACACCAGCAACTAAACCCAGGAGAGACGAGGTTCTTCAGAACCAGCATGTAAAGTCATTTCTCAGCAGGATCCTTCAAAACGTTCTCAGCTTCTTCTGAGAAGAAAAAAAGGTGTTTCCTCTTCTACAAAAACAATAACTAACTAAATGTATTAGGACACCCAGACCTGATTGGTACCTGCATGTCATTTTGTCTCACTTTGTCTCTAAACCGTCCAACCAATATACCTACACCTAATCCTGTCCTGTCCTGTCCTCGTCCCACCCGACAGACCTCAGAACCTTTAACTCTGAAACCTCCAGCTCCACCACCTGTCTTATCATCACTGTCTCCAACCCATCTAACACAGCCGGTCTCACTACCGTCTCCAACCCATCTAACACAGCCGGTCTCACTACCGTCTCCAACCCATCTAACACAGCCGGTCTCACTACCGTCTCCAACCAATCTAACACAGCCGGTCTCACTACCGTCTCCAACCAACCTAACACAGCTGCTCTCACTACCGTCTCCAACCCATATATCACAGCTGGTCTCACTACCGTCTCCAACCCATATATCATAGCTGCTCTCACTACCGTCTCCAACCCATATATCACAGCTGCTCTCACTACCGTCTCCAACCCATATATCATAGCTGGTCTCACTGCCGTCCCCTATCCTGGCTTTAATACACAAGATTTGACACTACAGTATTACTGCAGCGCGGTGCAGAGACTGTCCTGAGATCAGTTTTTGGCTCAGACACTTCATTAACACTGATTATATTTAATGTTTAATACAGTGTCTGACTCAAAACTACAATAATCACAAGATGATATTAGACATTATTCATATTAAAGTCAGTTAATGCGCAGAAACGCACACGTGTGTTGTGGGGTATAGAATATTAGTCCAGAAACAGGCAGGAACGGGAGATTAAGAGCTCTTATGAGCCTGATCTGCTGAAAAGCCTCAGAAATAAACATTTAGCTCGCCTTTAGCTTTAGCTCGTTAGCCTCAGAAACAGACCGCGCTGGAGGCCAGTTCAACCGTTAATGCGCGCTATTCACTCTGAAACACTCGGTTTGTGTGTTTTGAGGGGTTGTCCTATAACCGAGCGCACTTCTCTGAAGGTTTTGATATTAAAACGTGAAGAAACGAACCCTGCTCGCCGACTCTCCTCAAGAACCAACTTTCCCGCGCGCCGCGTCACCGGTCACATGACCGCTGTGTGGCGTTTGCGTCACAACGCGCTCCACCAATCAGAATAATTTTCATTAATTTCATTTAACAGTATTAAAAACCTCATATACATGTTTATGGATAATATAAAAGAAAATGAGAGAGTTTCCCCCTTTTTATTAAATAAACAAAATTCAACAGAGTCCAGGTTAAAAAAAGGTCTGAATGACAAAAGACACTCAAAAGGATTATACAGACTTTCATAAAACACACACAGAGCACAATGTAACACTTAACAGCAAAGATTTTAACCACTACACTAATCACAAGATGTAATTGTATCCAAATGTATTAAACCCTGCTGTTGGATTTATGTATATATATATATATATTTATATGGACAGTCAATTACTAGTGTGTGTGTGTGTGTGTGTGTGTGTGTGTGTGTGTGTGTGTGTGTGTGTGTGTGTGTGTGTGTGTGTGTTACGAGTGTGTGTGTGAGTGTGAAGGTGGTAGAACTGTCTTCTTTCTCTCTGGTTGTGTAGGGCGGGCCTCCCTCTCTCTCTCCCTCTCCCTCTCCCTCTCCCTCATCTCTCAGTATAACTGTGGCCTAGCGGTGGCTTAGTGGTGAGGGAGTTTTCAGAAGATTGTTGGTTCGATTTCCTCACAAGTAGGTTGCCCTGAGGTACCCCTGAGCAAGGTACCGTCCCCGTCACTGCTCCCCGGGCGCTTTCAATAGCTGCCCACTGCTGCACGGTGTTTGTGTGCATGGGTTAAAAGCAGAGGTCCGGGCAGTGGTGGCCTAGTGGTTTGGGCATTTGCCAGGTGATCGGAGGATCGGGGGTTCGAACCCCTTCCCAATAGGTTGCCCTGAGGTACCCTTGAGCAAGGTGCCGTCCCCATCACTGCTCCCCGGGCGCTTTCAATAGCTGCCCACTGCTGCACGGTGTTTGAGTGTGCATGGGTTAAATGCAGAGGTCCAATTTCGTTGTGGTTCATTGTCTGCTGTGCTTTGACCTCGCAATGACAAGGGTTGTAAAAAAAAAAAACAACAACAAAAAAACTGTCCTCTCTCTATCTGGGTGTGTAGGGCGGTCCTTCCTCTCCCTCATCTTTCAGTAGAACTGTCCTCTCTCTGGGTGTGTAGGGCAATCCTCCCTCTCCCCTATCACTCAGTAGAACTGTCCTCTCTCTCTCTGGGTGTGTAGGGTGGTCCTCCCTCTCCCCCATCACTCAGTAGAACTGTCCTCTCTCTCTCAGGGTGTGGAGGGTAGTCCTCCCTCTCCACCATCACTCAGTAGAACTGTCCTCTTTCTCTCTCTGGGTGTGTTGGGTGGTCCTCCCTCTCCCCCATCACTCAGTATAACTTTTTTTTCCAAATCAGGAAATGAAAAATACAACAAATGTTCGAACTTTTGCACACGACTGTACATAACGAGAAATACACACATTTATTCATTACACTATAAATAACTGATGTAACTGAAATGACCTATCAGAAAGAGATATACAGTTTTACATACAACACTCTACAGTTAACAAAGAGCAGAAGACTTACCCCAGATGGGTACGGGGCATCATAGTCCCCTGTTCCCCGTAGATCTAAACTTAATAATAGTTTAAAAATCTCCTTTTCATGCATTTTTAAAGTTTGCTTAGTCTTGAGATGAATCAGACATTAATAATTATTAATGTAATTGGAGCGCAATATCTGAAATATGGCATTATGTTATACATCTATCAATGTCCGGGCGGAGATTATGGTATAAAAAAGAAATGGAACGCTCTGTAAATGTGGTTCTTTTGGGCTGAACTCATTACTGATGGTCACATCCAGTGCTCCGGTTAATTTAAGGTCCCGACCACCGATCTGCACCTCAGAACGATTTTGGCTTCTCTTCAGAATTCTCGTAAGGGTTATCAATGCCGGTGTCCTCCGTGCCGTTGGAGGTGCCTTCTGTCATGGGTGCCGTCTCCCCCAGAAATCTGCTTGTGTTGTAATAATAAATGAAGATGAAGAATCCTGAAAGGGACAAACACAAAAAAAGCTCCACATCAGCCCACAAATGCTCTCACAGACAGAGACGGTTCTGATGTCTGAACGTCCCTCACGGACATGAACTCGTGGTGGGGGCTCTGTCTGATGTCTGAGATGTTCTAGTTTGGAGAAGATTCTGGACTAAAACTGAACCCGTTCATGGTGGAGGGACACAAAGAGAAGTGATTTAGTTCAGATGGACTATTTTACCATCATCACCGTCCCACAGAGACACGTGGAGCTTCACTGGGGGACAGAAGATGCACAGATTTGGGACGTTTGGTTCCGTTCGCAGACACTGTAATAGACAACCTACATTTCGTGCCAAAGTAGAGAAAATAGCTGTACAATATATCCAAACGTCTAGACAATAAGACTCAGAATAACAGAATATATGGTGTTTATAAAGTTTATAAAATTCATAATGTAATGATGATCTTTGCTTTTCTCCTTTTCTCTCTGACTCACCTTGGAAGGAGTTTAAGATGCTGAAGATATAATAGGACGGGATACGCATGGCTCCATAGGCGAAGAAGGCGAAGCCCCAGGTGAGTCCCAGAGTGCAGCACAGTCCCATCACTGTCAGGACGTCCGAGGTGCCCGTCCCTTTTCGCTTTCCAGAGCCGTTGACCGGTTTACGGGGATCGGCTGTCCTTTTGAGGAGGAAGATCCATCTCAGCATGACCACGAAGGTGGTGAAGGTGATGGCGAAGATGATGGAATAGTAGCCGATGTTCACCACGTTGTGGACGTTTGGGTCTGTTATCCAGCACCTTTAGGAGAGAAGTGTCCAGTGTCTCAAAGATCTAGTAAATAAGTTCTGACTAAATAGCCTTAGAGACTGTGAAGAAGTCCTGAGCCCCATTTCTTTATATTTTGTTCCCTTATTGGTGCAAAAATCCGGTTTCCTGTCAGACTGTCTGATGTTCATCAGATCGAGGATTAAACGAAAGAAACAGGAACAGATGTTTTAGTGCTCCAGGCTGCAAAGTGTCTAAAGACACAATGTTCTAGGTAAAGGGGTTCCAACCACACAGTGTTTAGCAACAACAGTAAACTAATCATCTGATCATCTGGAGTCATCTGCACCTGCTTCTTGAAGGTTCAGACACATCACTGTGTGGATTAACCAACAAAAAAAATCAAACTGCTCAGGTACAGAGACTGGACTGAAAATGAGAGACAACAACACTGTCCTTCAGGAAGATCTGGAGAACTGCTCAGGTACAGAGACTGGACTGAATTTGTACTGAAACTGTTCTTCAGAAACATATTATATTGTAAAACATACAAGAAAATCTGGAGGAGAAAGTTGGAGAAATGAGGGGCTCAAGACTTTTGCAAAGAACTGTATCAAAAAAGGAATATTTAGCAAGAATATGGAACAAAAACTTTTTCTTTCAGAAAGGTCCTGTGTTCAGCTGGTGTTCAGGGTGGAACCTGGTTAGGATGGATGGATGGATGGAAGGATGAGGATTATGGAGTCTATGTATAGTTTATTAAAGTGGTTTATTTCCATGTAAAAATGAAGCAGAACAGACGTGCTGGCCATCTCCACTTTTGATGGCTTCCACT
Organism: Hepsetus odoe; assembly: GCA_017165825.1. Taxonomy (NCBI): domain Eukaryota; kingdom Metazoa; phylum Chordata; class Actinopteri; order Characiformes; family Hepsetidae; genus Hepsetus; species Hepsetus odoe. Next base: position 2,242,590 of record CM029370.1, read on the forward strand.
CCTAAAGTGAAGCTTCACTGATATTTACCGCTTCAGCATGTGTGACTGAAGACTGAGTTCCAGCCTAAATGACGTGTAGGTGTGGAGTGCACTTACATTTTCACATCCTTCCCTGTATCGGTGTGTATGACCAGCTGATTGTATTTTTGTATGCAGAACAGGACGGTCACCACAATGGCAGGAGGTGCTGAAAAGAGAACAGACTCTTAAAGGAACAAATCAAATTCCAAGCTCACAGATTTTAACGAGCAAAGAAAAGCAAACTTTGGGAAAAAACCATCAGAGATAAAATCACTGTTTTCCTCTTTAATAAGAAAATCTTCTTCCAGCTGCTCCTGTTAAGGCTTCCCACAGTGGTTCGTCCAACTCTATGTCTTTATGTCCTCTACATCTTCCTCTTTCAAACTGTCCCCCTGTCCTCTCTCAGCAAATCCATAAACCTCTTTGTTCTTCCTCTTCTCCTCTTCTCCTCTGGCACCTCCATCCTCAACATCCTCCTCCTGATATTACGTTTACGTTTACGGCATTTAGCAGACGCTCTTATCCAGAGCAACTTCCATGTCCTGATTACAGGGACAGTCCCCCCTGGAGACACTCAGGGTTCAGGGTCTTGCTCAGGGACCCAGTGGTGGTAGTGCTGGAGGTGGGATTCGAACCAGGAACCTCTTGATCCAGAGGTCCGTAGGCAAGTACCACCACTAGACCACCACCACCCCTTTGGAGACAGTTGTGAGACCAGCTATTATACAGGCTGGAGATGATAGTGAGACCAGCTATGTTATATAGGCTGCAGACGGTAGTGAGACCAGCTATGTTATACAAGTAGGAGACGGGAGTGAGGCCAGCTATGTTATACATGCTGGAGACAGTAGTAAGACCAGCTATTATACAGGCTGGAGATTATAGTGAGACCAGTTATGTTACAGTATGTTATGTTTTATATTCTCCTCGTCTCTCCTCTGGACACGTCCACACCCACACAGTCTCACTCATCTCACTTTGTTTCCAAACTGTCCAACCTCAGCTGTCCCTTTAATATACTCATCCCTGATCCTGTCCATTCTCCTCCCTCCTGATGCAAATCTCATTATCTTTTACTCTTTTCACTACTGTCTCCAACCCGTATAACATAGCTGGTCTCACTACCATCTCCAGCCTGTATAACATAGCTGGCCTCACTACCGTCTCCAGCATGTATAGCATAGCTGGTCTCATTCCCGTCTCCTACCTGTATAACATAGCTGGTCTCACTACTGTCTGCAGCATGTATAACATAGCTGGTCTCACTACCGTCTCCAGCCTGTATAACATAGCTAGTCTCACTACTGTCTCCAGCCTGTGTAACATAAATGGTCTCACTATAATCTCCAGCCTGTATAATAGCTGGCCTCACAACTGTCTCCAGCCTGTATAACATAACTGGTCTCACTACCGTCTCCAGCCTATTTAACATAGCTGGCCTCACTATCATCTCCAGCCTGTATAATAGCTGGTCTCACTACCGTCTCCAGCCTATTTAACATAGCTGGCCTCACCATCATCTCCAGCCTGTATAATAGCTGGTCTTACTACTGTCTCCAGCATGTATAACATAGCTGGCCTCACTCCCATCTCCTACTTGTATAACATAGCTGGTCTCACTACCGTCTGCAGCCTATATAACATAGCTGGTCTCACTATCATCTCCAGCCTGTATAATAGCTGGTCTCACAACTGTCTCCAGCCTATATAACATAACTGGTCTCATTACCGTCCTGTAACTATAACATGTTATAATGTGTATAATGTTATAATTCTGCATCTTGTGATCTTGGAATAAGCAGCACCTCCTCTGATAGAATTGCTCCAACAAACCTCTGAGGCACAGTCTGTTTAAGAATGACGGAACCGCATGTTCCTGAACTCACCCCAGCCGGCGATGCAGATCTTGGTGAGGTAGTGCTGGATAGGTTTGGAGTTCCTGCCCAGCTGCAGACAGAGGTGCAGGGCCTCCAGACCGAACCACGTGAAGCTTGCCAGCAGGCAGTAGTGCATGAAGCCCGCCATGAGTTTACAGCCAATAATGTTCCCCGCGTTTGCCACATACTCGTTGGTCAGGAAGGTCAGATTCAGCAGGGCCAGGGCCACCATCAGGTTCACCAGGATTTGGATGGTATCGCTTTTTCTAGCCCTCCTGTGGAGAAACGTCAAAACGAGGGTTCTTGGTGTAACCTGTGCTGAGGAAGCTTTCTATTTTTAGCGTGGTTTTGTGCCTGAAGAAGTGTCTAAAAACACTTGTCTAGTTGGGTGCTTGAATTTAAGAGGTCTGAACACAAAAGACCCTTGAATTTGATGCTTAAAAACCTTTTTTTCTGACTAAAGAAAACAAAATGGAAGCTTTCTTGAATTCTTTCGACAGGTTGATCATTCTGCAGAACTAGAGCAGCGTAATGCAGTGCTTTAGAGAAGAGATAGAAACCATTTAGTTCTATTTTTCCACCGTACCTCATCAGGGAATGCATGAACAGGGCCACGCCCAGGAAGAAGATGGACACTCCGCAGCCAATGGAGGTGATGTATGTGAGATTATTAAGGTCAGAGGCAGAAATGTTTCCAGGGATATTGGGCTGTGGGAATACAAATATTTTTAGAAAAATCTACTAATGAAGGTGTTTTATTGAACACGTTATGATATGATGTATATTTATGGTTCATAATGCTCCATTGTCAGTAGTGCGCTCGAAAAAAATCCACTCCAAATGGTCAAATGTCCAAGTCGTCCATTTTCTCGTTCAGTTTCTGGATCGAGCGTCTCTGCATCTCCATTTTTCTTTGTTGTTCTGAGAACGTGATGGAATTCTCCTCTGGATTGCATCACAGCAAGTATGAAAATAGGTTCATAAATCCTCTTTTGCAAACTTACTATCATCAAAAGTGACTCTTCACGGCAGGAGTGAAAGGTCCTCATATGAGCATTGTTTCGATAAATGTAAAGGACGGTGACCACGTTGTGTTTTTATATGGATAAAAGCTTCCTTCAGACTTTTATTCTGTGATTTCTGAGAATATTTTCATCACAGGACTGTTCGAAAAGGGCTGAAGGGAGCAGAGAGTCTCACCGCCATCAGTATCGCGAAGAAGGTCAGATGTTGACACTGACAGGTTATACTATCACCACTTCTGGTGGTGTTGCATCCTTCACTTGTCCAGTTTGGCTTCCCACCTGGTGGAAGAAGTGTAAGAGGTCAGATTCTGCAGCATCATGGCTAAACCAGCTGTACTGAGATCAGCCTTTACACAATTCCAAAAAACCCCATAAGAAAACTATAATAAACCATGTAACGACCTGATCCATTCCAAGATTGACACGAGGGAGTAGCATCTTTCTGCAGAGAGAGAAAAACGATCTTTTGTTAAAGCCAACGCTGCCAAATGCGAGGTTTTGTAAATGAACTGCTCATTTCAGCAGTTTGATTGGTTCTTCTCAGGAGTTGAGAGCATATAAATCCAGTATCAGCGGCTCTGCACTGGTGTCCTTCGCACTGGTTTTAATTTTAAGGAGACTTGGACAGAGCTACGCTGCTGAGTTTTTACACAAAGGCCTTTGAACACTGTGATCATCTACAGGTTTAAAACAAAAACAAGGAAAATGGGACGCAGCTTCGATCGAAGGCACCCCGAAGCTCTGAAGCTTAAAACCTACAGAAATCAGGGCCGAAAGCTGGTTCCTTATTTTTAAAAGAAGGCTTAAAGCTCTTTCATTTAGCCTTTAATAGATTTTGAGCTATGCACGGTCAAAAAAGATGCAATGCAGGTTTTGATTCAACGTGCCTTCAAAACCAACGTCATGTTTTGTTCCTTAAATATGTTCCTGAAGAAATTAGCACCTTTTCATGGATCAAGGGTACCTCAGAGCAACCTCCTGAACTGGGATTCAAACCCACAACCTTGCAATCCTGGGGACTAGTCTCTAAACCCTAGACCTCCACTGTCTGAAAAGCAGCCTCTGCATCCTAACCACTCTGCTGTCCTCTCTTTCTCTCAAACACATGGATTCTAACATGTTCTAATGTCCAGTTTGAAGATGCTTATGAAATAGATAAAAGTATCCAAAGTATTAGTTTCAGAGTCTTTTTAAGTCTTCTTTTCCCCCGTCCCAGGCAGAGGCAGTGTTGACCTTTATTTGGGAAAATCAGTGACGTGTCTTTTCACCAGGTGTAGCTGGTTGTTGTGTCTTTGTGAAACTTTATACTCACCGTGTTAATGTTCTTGAAGCCAATAATAATGCTGTTGGTCAGGTTGGCTATTTTTGCATCCATGTCGATGGAGTAGACTTCATCATTCCAAACTGTGCTGTTTAGCTCGTCCTAACAAAAATCAGAGAAAGAGCTGTTTGTCATCCAGAGTTCACCAAACAGCAGCTCGGCAACCCGTTCCACATCCTCTAACAGCTGGAGAAGAGCATGTACCTTGGTGAAATTGAGGAACCGGAACACAGACGTGAACAGTGTGCCGTTAGTTTGGTTGGCCGCCATTTCGAACGCCTCCTTTGGGACTGAGATCTCCCTGGGAAACGTCGTTAGTTGAGTCGCATCTTGAATGATCTGCAAACGAGCCACCAAAAACGACCAAATTGTGCAAACTGAAAAAAACTTTAGTGAGCTCGAAACGCTAAAAAAGAAATTCATTGCGAAGGAAAAGCCAATATACTCATTTCTCCTTAAACTGTTTTATACAGGACTGTGCAAAAGTCTTCAGCCCCAAATTTTTCCTGTTTCCCTTCCAGACTTTTTTACACATGTTCTCCAGATCTTCCTGAAGGACAGTGTTTTAGTGTCTCATTTTCAGTCCAGTCTCTGTACCTGAGCAGTTCTCCAGATCTTCCTGAAGGACAGTGTTGTTGTCTCTCATGTTCAGTCCAGTCTCTGTACCTGAGCAGTTCTCCAGATCTTCCTGAAGGACAGTGTTGTTGTCTCTCATTTTCAGTACAGTCTCAGTAGACGATCCAGATGATCAGGTGATGCTGAACACTGAGTTGGTGAAACCCCTTGATCTAGAACCTTGTATCCTTAGACACTTTACAGCCTGGAGCACTGAAACATTCATTCTTCATTCATTTCCTTTATTTAACCCTCAATCTGATAAAGATCAAACAGTTTGAGGGGCAGAAAACAGGATTTTTGCACCAAAAGGCATCAAAATATGAAGAAGTGGGGCGGATTAAGACTTTTGCTCAGGACTGTCTAAATAAGTAAATGTTTTACTGGAGAGCAAACTACATTATGAAACTTTAACGTTGCTACAGTAACTATTTTATTTATTGGACCCTTTAAAGAAGGACAGGACAGGTTCACTGGATTTATTTAAGCATTACTGAGTGTAAGCAGCTTTTGGACCAATCAGAGCCAGTTTTCCGTGATACATTTGGACATTTATAAACTAGTTAAGACCGTTTTCCATTTCTGCTTTACTTACGCTTAGATTTGTGCTTTCAGAATAGACAAATGAGACCGTCTCCAGCTCGCTCCGACTTTTAGGCTTCACCAAAAGACCCTGCGCTTCTCCCATGGTCACGGCTGCCGACGTGTTATTTCCCATTAGCTCCAGAACAGCATGGGTTATATCCTTCAGCACTTCTCTACATTACAGAGAAACAGACAGACAGAAGGAGTGTGAGGGATGTTAGAGTGAAACACTGTAGTAATTGAATGAGGGTCGTGTATTTTTCTTACGCCTTGTTTGTAGTAGGAGCACTGATGTCAGGGAACGTCTTATTTAATGCAGATACATTAATCTGCACATCTGGCTTTTGGACGGGACTCCCACACTTTATACAATCTGCAGAATTATCATTAAACTCGATGAGGTTGTCATTAGACGAGGAATCTGCAATGAGAAAATTGTGGAACTACCATGAAGGCGCAATGTTTGGACCAAAACACAAAACCCAATGACAATAAGCATTCATAAATATATACATATATATATAATGTTTGCATTGAAAATTTTAAGAAAAAAATAAACATAGATATTTATTCATTTAGCATTTTAAAATAATATTCCAACACACACGCACGCACACACACACACACACACACACACACACACACACACACACACACACACATTTTGTGTCGGTCTTTCTGTTCTTTAAGCATCTCCAGACTGGAGAGAGCTCCTGTTATGTGTCAGTTATAATTGTGGACTCTGCTGGACTCTCCTCCCAGAGAATCTCACCCGGGTTTATTGGCCTCCAGCTTTGGTATAAAGAACTTCACAGCTGGTTTAGGAGGAACTGGACTGGAAATTTGGAAATGATTATTACAGGATGCAGGACGTAAACAGCCAGTGTGTGTTTTATGGAGAAATAACTAAACAAATAATCTAGTCTTCTTGTTTCCTCAGCAACACGTCTCCAACCCATATAACATACCTGGTCTCACTACCATCTCCAACCTGTATAACATAGCTGGTCTCACTACCTTCTCCAACCCATATAACAAAGCTGGTCTCACTACCATCTACAAGCCATATAACATAGCTGGTCTCACTACTGTCTACAACCCATATAACTTAGCTGGTCTCACTACAGTTTCTAACACATATAACAGCTTTTGCTGTCCGTGAACGTTGGTTGTGATGCTGTGGATCTACTGGGGTCTCAGATTCGTTTCACACCGTACCTGCTCAAAATCGCAGGCTGAAATGCCTGATGCTTCTGTCGAGAAATTATACAAATATTATAAATATTCTCACCGCTACAGTCAGTGTATTTGGCGTTGTTGCAAATGGTTCCCGGGTCCAGACACGTCATATTACATCCTGCAAAAAGGAAAAGCAGAAGTGAAAGTGACTACTCTTGTCTTTGTGGAACACGGCACAGTGAACCACAATGAAATCACACCTCTGCATTTAACACACACACTCCGTGCAGCAGGGGGCTACTGAAAGTGCCCGAGGAGTGGTGATGGGGACGGTACCTTGCTCAAGGGTACCTCAGTGCAATCTACTGGTCTGGGATTCGAACCCACTTCGTTCTGCTCCTTGGGCCTCATCCCTAAACACTAGGCCTCCGCTGCCCCTGTAGCACGTCACACAATCTCATGGCAGGACCGTTTTCTTTAAACTCAACAACAAACATCTGTACTAAAAAAGCAAACCATGTTCTCGTGCCCAGGTTTAAATTCATCAACACGAATTAAAACACCAGAGTGAACTGAATTCTGCCGAGAAAAGTGCTCCAATATTCAGTCCGAGTTCTGGCAGAAGCAAAGAGCCAAGAGACTTTCAACCAGGTATCAGGAACTCTGATCCAAAGTGGACTAAAACGTGCTCTTTTTCTTTTCTAATGCAGATCCACGATGTTCAGTCGCTCTGCCCAACTGGAAGCCCAGGTTAGCAATTAGATTGTTTTTAAATATCTGACCAAACTCTATGTACTTTTTGGATTCGACATTTTTGTCCTCAACACATTTGACAGAAACATTTCTAGGAGAATTGTCATTGTTGACTCCGATGGACTGTAGATGAATATTCCTCACCTGCGTTTAGACAGTTTGTTGAGTTGTCTGCAAGATGAAGAAAGAACAGAACATGGTGTTTAGGACGGATAGTCATGATGTTGTTCTTACATTTTCACTCTCATGTTAGGAAACAATGGACACCAAACACAAAGAGGAGACACGAACTGACAACAGGTGTGCAGGGACAGAGCGGGACAAGACAAACACAAGAACATGCCTGGTGTGAACGTAGACACATGGACATGGACCAGAGAAGCCTGACAGTTTTAAATGTTTTTATGCCAAAATATCAGAAACAAACCTTTGACACACTGTGGCCAGGAGCTGTTACATTTTCCGGTGAGAAAACAAATGTTTGCAGTGGGTTTGTTTACTGAATCTCTGGATATGAGGAGCTTGTACGTGTCATTTCCTTTCAGTAACCACACGCCGGTGCTGTTATATGTACAATCTTGAGGAAAAATAAAATAAAAATCAATGGATGAAATATTGGAACAAACACAAAGGAAAACTACAGGACAAGTTAGTGTAAACCTTGAGATTTAAGAGGTTTGCTGTCGTTTTGCTGGGGTATCTTCTGGGTTTAGTACAACAGTGTGGTTTTAGATTACTGGGGGCAACACTTTGGTGCTGTCGCCTCATAGCTAAGAGGTCTTGGGTTCGATTCCCAGGCAGGTCGGTCCTTTCTGTGTGGAGTTTACAGGATGGTAGTGACACGAGCTATGCTTTACAGGTTGGATTTAGTAGTCAGACCAGCAATGGTATATGAATTAGACACAAAAGTGAGTCCAGTTATGTTGTATGTCGAACATCCATTGGAGACGGTGACGAGAAGACAGGCGGTGGAGCTGGAGGTGTTAGAGTTAAAGATGCTGAGATTCTCTTCAGAAATAGGGATGAGTATATTAGAGGGACAGCTCAGGTTGGACGGTTTGTAGACAAAATGAGAGAAGTGAGACTGTGAGAGGAGAGACAAGGAGAATATCAGGAGGAGGATGTTGAAGTTGGAGCTGCCAGGAAAGAGGAGAAGAGGAAGACCAAAGAGGAGGTTTATGGACGTGGAGAGAGAGGACATGCAGGGGGACAGATACAGAGGACAGGAAGACATGGTGAGGGATGATCTGCTGTGGAGACTCTTTATATATGTATATATAAAGAAGGGATGGAAGTCGCAGAATACTCACTGTATGTTTGTTTTTTATTCATCAAGGAATTAATCCATTGAATATCTGAAAAAAGAGAGAAATAAGAGAGAGAATCAGATGGTGGTCTTGACTGATAGTAAAAAATAAGAATAATTTTGTTCCAAAGTAAGATGCATGAAGAAAGGAAGATTATTCCTTCATTTTTTACCTTCATCAGTTGTTAATTTAGAGACCCTTTTCATTAGGTTAGCTGTAAAGAGAGAGGAGAGCAGAAACAGGGTTATTGCAAAACCGCATGACTGGGACTGGAAACTGTGTAGGTCATCAGGAAGGACTTTTGGAGATTATGCTCCATATGAAGTGATATTTATTTTGCTGATGACTGAAACGTTTCAGTGGAGCAGAAGGTCTCGGTAAAGCCAAAATAATAGGATTATGTTTTCCACTGACACCAGACACACTGCAGTGAATCCAGTTAAACGTTTTCGGGAGACGTTCTGAAAAGAGTATCGTTATGTAATTTATCATGATGATCATGAACATTGTCATATTGCCCGGTCCTGCAGTAGATCCTCTAGGCTGTGATGTTGTTTCTGTTGTTCTACTGCTTCTCTACATCAGTTCTACACAAATATGAACAGATTTTCAGACTGTGGTTAAACAATCTGTAAAGAGCTTCACAGCCTTGCTTTGTTTGGTACGGCCCGAGTCCAGTACGTTGGGGATGTGCTGACTGGGATGTGGTCACGTTCTTCTTCAGAACCGGGCCAGACATGGTATGAGCTCCACAGAAAGTTTGTTAACGGCTTTGCCGTCTGTTCTGGATGCTAATGTAGAAAAATACGAGCGGTCTACAGCAATGTTACTCATCCAGCTGACCGTCAGAACTAACTGTTGTGTAACACTCCCTAAAATGAATCCAATCTTTTTACTGACTTTTACTGTAAAGATAGAATTTTAAGGCTTTACAGTGTTGCATCCTCATTAGCAAGGTACAAATTTGACCTAATTTTATTAGAATTGTGACACATGGATGAATGTAGGGAGTAAAGCAATAAATACTCACGATGATTTTGCAAGTATTTCCAAAGTTCCGGATTCTTCTGCTCCATGCATTTCTGGAAATCATAATTTCCTGTCATTGAAAAAGAGAAATGGTCTTGACTGAATCAGTTTGCCCTAAAAATGCATCCTTATTACACTAACATATCTCACTAAACACCATTAAACATCCTTAATAAACATAATTTTTATAATGACATATACATATATAGTTTGGTTTGCAGGCAGCACCACGGCTCATCTCCACGACCAGCCAGTGTAAATTAAAAGGCTTTCATGTGGAAAAGGAAAGCGTGTCTACACCACCAGACACCCCGGACCGCTGCGTCCACGGCCTGTTAATTATCACCTGAGATCTCCCAGTGACTCAGAGTTAAAGAAACATTTTGAGTTTGAGGTCAATTCTGAGCTGCATGAACGTCACAAAACATGAGAAACATGTTCTTACCTTTTATACGACGGCAGCTTCCTGAATCATCAGTCTGTTTGGTTGTTGATGTTGGAGCTGGAGGAAAAGAGAGAGTTTGGACTGCAGCACTGAATACTCACAGTTTTTGATCCTTCAATCTGTACCTTTCTTATTAATGTTAAAAAAGGAATCCTTTTTGTTTATATCATATCCATTCTCTGTGTTATGAACAATAAAATATATTTTTTTTGCTCAAATAAATGAAGGACTTAAACCTGAATTAGAAATTCATTAGACTTAAATGTATAAACACACACACACACAGACACACACACACACAGAGTGCACAATTATTTAAATTGATTTTAATCAATTCATTCATTCATTCTTTTTTTTTTTTTTACTCTTTGACTGCTCAGTCAATGGAGGAGCTTGAGGTCAATCCTGAGCTGCATGAACGTCACAAAACATGAGAAACATGTTCTTACCTGTAGTGGAAGCTGTAGGGATAAAACAGGGAAGAAAGAATGACTCGGATTCAGGACTGAATCTGTACTCCACTGTTATCATTACTGTTATTATCGTCCAGCTGGAATCTTCCCGTTACAGTGAGACGAAAACGACTGAAGTTTATTATCATGATATCCACGATCAATAAACTACATTTCTTTATTCTGAGAGAAGCGTAGGATCCTCCTTTTAAAACAGATCAGTTTAAGAGTCGTTTGCTGCATGACTGTCACACAGATACCTGCGGTAGTTGTTATGCTGCTGTTCCCTGCTGTTGTGTTAAAAGGAGACTCTGTAAAAAAAAAAGTCGATTCCTGTTTAAAAGAACCTCGTATTCATCACAGCAACCATTTACTCCATTCACATTCACCCGTTTAACACTCTTTCATCCAAACAAGCACGGGAGTGTTCACATGAACATTAAACTTAAAGCGAAAAAGGAAAAATAAAATCACAATGACATAAAAGTGCAGTGCATTTATTAAAAATACATTTGAATAGTTTATTTCAATTTGAACTGGATTTATTTAAAAATTAATTGATGTACAGTATTAAAGAAACCGATTTGATATAAAAACAGCACAGATTGTTCTTCTGGGAGTTTGAACATCAAGCTGGAAGCAGAACCTGCTATGAGGTTTTCTCCTCCGGGATCATCAGGACTGAACTTTACAGACGGGCTCTAAAATGATACGAAGGGATAGAGAAAGAGGAAAGCTGGAGAGTCTCTGATGAGAAGGACTTTCATCCAAACTTACCTGGAGTCAAATCAAACGACAAAATACAGATGTTGCTGTTGTTTCCAGATGTTGTTCCTAAAAAAAGAATAGAAGTGATGTTTGACTTTTACTGGCCACTATGTAAAGCTAATTCAGCTAATTCACACTAATGATCTTAACGAAGTCTTACCGGAGATGTTGGGACAGGAGTCATTGGGCATCTGAATTAGGGAAGTAAAATTGCCATCAGTCAGGACGATGTTTTTGCAGCTGTTTAGAGTGCAGGTGTCACAGAGACCTGAATCAAGAACATTTACAGAGAACAAATTACAGAGAGAACCATTCATCTTCATCACATTGAACTGTTCTTAATCTCCTTCTTCTTCCTGCCTCTCCTGCCACCACGTCCATAAACCTCCTCTTCGTGCTTCCTCTTCTTCTCTTCCTGGCAGCTCCATCCTCAACATCCTCCTCCAGATATACTCCTCGTCTCTCCTCTGGACACGTCCAACCCTACAGTCTCACTTCTCTCATATTGTCCCCAAACCATCTAACCTGAGCTGTCCCTCTAATATATCGTGCCTAATCCTGTCCATCCCGACACAAATCATCACTGTCTCCAACCCATATAACATAGCTGGTCTCACTACTGTCTTCAACCTGTATAACATAGCTGGGCTCACTACTGTCTTCAACCTGTATAACATGGCTGGGCTCACTACTTTCTCCAACCTGTATAATACTGCAGTTCTCACTATCGTCTCCAACACAAATAACATAGCAGGTCTCACTGTTGTCTCCAACCCGTATAACATAGCTGGTCTCTCTACCGTCTCCAACTTGTATAACATAGCAGTTCCCACTACCCCCTTCAACTCGTATAGTATAGCTGGTCCCACTACAGTCCTGTAAACCTTCCCTATCACTCTCGCTGGTCCCCATCTGTCACAGATCACTCTTGTCACTCTTCTCCATCCATTCCAACCTGCCTGCTCTCTCTTCTTCTCCTCTCTTCCACACTCACCATTACTCTGAACTGTCCAGAGTATTTAAACTCCTCCAACTTCTCCACCTTTACTCCGTCCATCTTAATCACTCCGATGTCCTCACTTTCTTTCACTCTCAAGGATTCTGTCTCAGTCCTACTGACTTCCTCTCTAGAGCAGATCTCCATCTCTCCAGGGTCTCCTCAAGATGATCCCTACTGTTCATTGTTCCATCAACGATGGTAAAGCGATTGTACTCACCCAATGTTGCTATTCCCAAGATCACAGCCATGATCCCTACGATCCCTACAGGCCTGCAGGGTCTAAACCTCTTAACAAGTGTCCGGTTCATCTTCACTTCACTGCCTGTCACTCTTACAGCTGTTGGGGGTAAAAACTGTAAGTATTTGCATTTAAGTTTTTGAAATGGATGAGATGATAATTTAGTTTAATATAGCTCAGATTGACAGATAAGAGTAAAAAATCTTCCGTAGACTGGACAGATGTTCCTGAACCCGTACTGATGGTTTATAGAGGGACTTTTGGAAGAGTATGACGTTTAATAAAATAAAAAAGTCAAGTCTGAGTCATGGCATCCCTGGCATCGTTTCATCCCTTTCTTATTTGAGATTCCTTCAGTCTTGGTCTTACTGGATCTTTGTGCAGCTTTCAATACAGTCACAAGAACCGAGTTAACTTTGTTAAATTTGAATTTATTGGTGAAAGGGAGTATTTTTCTTCTGGTGGAGTCCCTTAGGGTTATTTTTATTTTCCCCAATTTTCTACCCAATTAAGTCTTATCAGTTTGTACATGAGGGTTTACCTTCTGTGTGTCTGGGATCTTATTTCTTTTGTGTGTGTTCAGACAGTTCTTCTTATTTATCGTCATTTGCAATTCATTTGCGTGGACAGCTGTGTAGTGACCGCAGCTTTGCTTAACAAATCACCAAACATCAGATGATATAACATGTCGAAGTTTGCGGTTATTCATTACGACAAGCTTCTCTCCAAACTCCTCGGGGTGAGAATTTCGGCGGAATCTTCCACACAGACTGCCATTGTGTCTTTGTGAATCTGAACTTGTTTTATTTTACGAGGGAAAATCCGACACAGACTTCATTTAACAAAATCTTTCCGATCTGTTCGCGTCCCTTCCGGACGTAAAATGTGCCCTGACTCTTTTTTTTTTCAGCCGGATCTGTTTTTGAATTAAAATACTGAGTGGATGGGTAGAATTTCTGACCACTAAAGCAGCATCATGTCACCTCTTTCTACATTAATTTTTTTTTGATGGTGATTGGCTTCCCATTCCTTTATCTACCATGCTGACCTACTGTATACTTTTCTGATACAAAGTTACTCCATTTGTACCCATTTTTTATCAGTCACCCTCATTACAGTACATCTGTTACCATGGTAACAATGTATAAAACCCAGATGTGTCCCATTAAAACTCCCAAACAGGGTCCTGGGTCCTTTCTTTCATTACAAAGATAGATGTCCTAATATTTGCCTTTAGATTTCACTGGTTTAATTCAGATTTAACTGTTCAATCAATGATGGCACATCGTCCTGGTTCAGATATATTAAAACATGCCGGTACCAAGGAGCTACCTCCATCATGTTTCACAGATTGGATAAGAATCTTATTCTGAAAATGATTAATGCAAATATTCTATATATGATTAATATAACAAATCTGAGAGTGTGCAAGTGTGTTTTAATAACTGAACTAAAGTTGATCATTGATCACTCCTGCACTTTGGTTTGGAGGAGTTTTTGTTTGTTCCTCTGAACAGAGCAGCTCCAACTGTGGGACGTTGGTGGGATTTCACCGTTTTTTGGCAGGACGTCTCATCATCAAGAACATTGCTGTCGGATGCATTTTCACTTTCAGAAAATTCAGAATTCGTTGCTCCATCAATGATAGCAAGCCATCCTGGTCCAGATACATAAAAACAGACTCAGACCATGAAACTACCTCCACCATGTTTCACAGATGGGATAAGGTTCAGAAAATTATTAAATATTACAAATCTGTGAGTGTATGAAGTGTTTTTAGTATCTGCTGGGACCTACTTGTGCAGAAATATCTGATCTGAACATTTGGGGTAACTGTGATACCATGATACTGCCACCACCATGTTCCCCACAAGGAACAAGGTTCTTGGGCAGTGACTGGAATGCAGTGTTGTCCTTTCTCCGTACATAAAGCTTTTTTTTTTTTAAAGCAAAAAGTTCAATGTCGGCCTTCTGTCAATGTCATCTACAACATTTTTATTTAGTGTTCTAAACAGTGTTCTTTAGTTTAGTGATCATTTCTCCATGAATTAATGTCCAAGTGTAACATTTTTCTTTGTTTTTTTGTGTCTTTTGATTAATTTTGTTAGAATCTGTCTAGAAATGTTTAAAGACGTCACACGATTTCAGACTCGGCTGTATTTGCATCGTTCATTCTTCTTCCACATTTTTGCTCGTCTGTTAATTTTGTTACACCCATTTAACAGTTATGATAAAAAAGCAGGAAACGCTTTTATGTAAGGCTTTGTCTGTAAATCCAGAAGACTCTTTTATGGTCCTACCGTCAAATAAAAAAATAAAAGCTTCAAGACTTCAAGAAGTTTTCATGAAAAAAAAGTAAATCACAGTACCAAAAAGTTAGACTAGTCCAAACACATGTAGCATCACATTTTATAAATAGTGTCAAACACCGAGAGTTCATGTTTTCAGTGTTTTGCACAGCTGGGGCAGCTGTATAAGTGGTTCCTGTTCATCTATACAATGTACATCTATACAATGTTTCATTCAGAATAAAAGCAATATCAGTTCTTAATAAATATTTTATCAATTGGAGGATTTGCATTGGTTCTTTCATTTGTGGCTCGTCATTTAAATTATTAGAAATTTGCTGTGTTCATGCAAATCATGTTCCATCAGTTCCATATAGAGCAGTGCAGGGCAGGGATGCAAATATTTATAATCGGGTGTTTGTGTGTGGAAAAATGGTTATCTAGTGAAAATTCTGTATTTAATTATGATCACTCTTGTTTATGAACTGTATTTAGATCCATTTTTAGTCCCGAACTGAACCTGGTGCCTCCTGAAGAACTTTATATTAGAACGTTGTACAGCAGACACCCTGAACCTCACGATCAGACCAAAAGTGTCCTGAAACGAGGGACAGTGAGATGACCGACTGTCCCAGCTCTGCTAAAAGAGGTCTAGGAAGCCGTTGCTGTGAGGATTTGAATGCAGAACTTTAGTGAGGTTCTGGTTCTGATGTTGGATCAGTTCTGGATCCAAAACCCCATTTCAGCTCATTTTCATCCAAAGTATTTCGCTCCAGAAAACCTCCAGCGATGGAGGGATTCATATTCCTCTCCTCCACAGACACACTGACCGGAAATCATTTTTTACTTTTTTTGAGAATCGATCAGTTTAAAGGAGTGTCTTACCTGGACAGGTGAAGTTCTCTCATCCCAGGGGAACAAAGTTTGGAACGTTCCTCCTGACTCGGTGTGAAGTGACTTCATACACAATTTGCATGAGGTGCTATTTGTGCAGTAAGTAAACACACTCAGGCTTTATTTATCCGTCATCTCCTGACACATGCAAATGATCATGAAGAGGAGCTGCTGTTTCACTGGCCCCGAGAGCTCAAAAGGCTGGATCACTTCCAGTTCTTGAAAATGTATCGGCCTTTGTTTTGTTTTGTTTTCGCTGTAGCAACTGTTATACCCTTTAAAAATGGCCAGAAACTTTTCCTCCAGAATTCAGTGCCTAAGATTAAACAGAGAGCTTCTGAGTGCATTGGCTCTGAGTTCCCCGTGTGTGTGAACGGAACCAGACGTCTGAATGTCCCTCGCAGACATGAGCTGGTGGTGGAGACGCTGTCTGGTGTCTGAACATCCCTCACAGACATGAGCTGGTGGTGGAGACGCTGTCTGGTGTCTGAGACGGTGTTTTAGTTTGGAGAAGATTCTGGACTAAAACTGAACCCGTTCATGGTGGAGGGACACGAAGAACAGATATTTAGTTCAGATGGACTATTTTACCATCATCACCGTCCCACAGAGACACTCCGAGACACAGAGACACACAGAGACACTCAGGGACACCCAGGGACACACAGAGACACTCAGAGACACACAGAGACACTCAGGGACAC